>CALSCE010009356.1:2375949-2389711 GCA_943593645.1 Bovichtus variegatus
CGAGTTATTGTTTCAGCACTACTTTAAAGATTGCATTCGTGTTTTTCTTTGATCCTGAAGAACAGAAAATGGAGGCATTAATGGAAAACCTCCACAAAGTTATCAATCAAAGAAACATGATCCATAAGTTATTATTTAGTTTTATTTGAGGTGGAAATAGGATATCTGACAAAACAGAATGTTATTTGCTGCTGATTTCTATAACTATTCGCCAAGAAGCCTTTTATTTATTTTTTTTACATTCTCACAAAAAATCTATTCTAACTCTATTCTATTCTTAAGTCTCTATTTCTTTTCTAAAAAATACTTTTTAATATGAAATAAAACCTCTGCACAGTTACAAAGACATTTGTAGAAGCATCGGGAAAACTGTCCACTTTCATTTTAATCAAGAGATTTATTGGGAACAACATGTCAACACAGATCTTTGATGGTTCACAATAAAACATGCGGAGAGTCTTCGTTGCATTTAAAATAAATCTGAATTGAAAATAAAACTAGACGAAAGGCGACAAACATTTGATTGAGTCCTGGTGTTACAGTTCAAACATTCATGGCCTTTGGAAGCTCGAATCCTGAAAAAGAAATCTTCATCACATGCAGAAACTTTTCATCCTGATTTCATACCAGAAAGAGAAAGAGAACAGATTCTGAGCAGCTCGCCTTCAGGTACGACTTCAAGAGAGAAAGTAGTTATTGTTCTACATCCAAATGCTGCCGAGAAGAATTTAAGAAGAATTCAGATTCCAGAAAACAACAAAATGAAGCTCGATTGATATGATGCGAGAAGCACGAGACAAAGGGGGTGAAGGGGAGGTTTGAACAAGGCAGTGGAATCAAATGACGAACACAAGGATGAAAGCGTCCCGAAAATGGAGAGGAAGAAAGACAGCGAGGGGGTGGACAGTCGACAGAAACTTAATAAGCAGCTTGATGGACTAAAGCAGATGAGAGCTGCACGCTGCAAAAAATAAGTAGCAAATATAGCAATTTTACCCCAAATCAACATTTACCACACAGTATGAATGTAATTAAAAAAATCTGGCCATCAGCCAAAAGAAAGGCTGTGATTATTATTTTTTATAAGTATGTTTGAAGTCAGTTTAGCTCATGTAAGAGTTGTTATCTGGTAACAAAACATCAAGCAAAAGTGCTGAATACTCACTGGACCACGAACAGAAACAAGCTCTTTATTGTCTTTTATCCTTTTGACAAATAATACACAAAGAGGCTGTGCATGTATCATTTATTCATATATATGTCTACATTAATTTTTTATACATTGTCAGTCAATCTTTTAATTTTAGCTTCTGTTAATATTTTCCAAGCGTTGCCTGCACGGTCCTTGAATCGACCTGCCAGCCAATCGGAGATAAAACGTAAAATAGTTTTAGTTTTTTGATGTCAGCTGACAACAGGGCTAAAGCTGAAGTTATTTAAAGCTTGGACAGAGTATTGAGGCGTAAAATCTGAGGCGTGCACACCGTCTAACATAGCACTGATGTTAGGATCTTCACTATTACTTTGCTCTAAAGGAAACCAGCGGCTTAAACTGATGCCAGGTGATGCTTTAGTCCCAAACAAGTGACAACATACGGAGGACGAATAAGATAAAACATCAACAAACAACCAACAACTGTTGTCACAATCTCACCGTAAGGCCCAGAAGAAGATCATGTGATGCGGTTAAAAGCTCCAGAACTGCTGCTAATGGACCTCGTGGTGAGATTTGTTCAATCAACTTCTGTTCCCATGGTGAAGAATGAATTTGTGTCAGCATCTAAAAGCTCTAAAATGACTCGTATGACTTTAACGAAAAAGATTGATACGAGTTTTTCTCATCCGCTACCGCTATTGTCAAGACTTGGTTAAGTTAGGACAACAAAAGATTTGCAGCGCTGTAAATAATCAATTCTACTACAAAATGTAAACATGGGCCTATTTTAAGCATTCGAACAAATATCTCATGCCGTCTTTTTTTGCTGGAATCAGATTTTCCATTTTCGTTCCGCTGCGACCTTTTGCCGATCCTGCAGCTCGACATACAAGATAAAACGTCTCGTGTTCAAGTTTGTCATTTCCTGCAGTTGTCAAGAATCCACAGTCCTGGCAGCCAAGATGGCCTCCCGTTATGTGTAATATTGATAATAAAATAATGCAATAGTAAAATCACTTCCGCAGCAATAAGCCGGTCACAGATGGACCGTAGGCAGCCGGGTCTCCAGAGGGAAACGATGCAATTACTGTCGGCCCACACAGGCGGTTCACGGGGAAATGAAATGCTTATTGCTTGTTAGAAGCAGAGACTAGAGAGATAAAAATGGAAATCTCTCCTATAATAGGGGCTGGATTGGTGTTGCTTAATGAAGTGGCCAGGAAAAAAAAACAAAAAAAAAAAAAACTTGTGAGATTGTTTTCTGATTAGAAAAAAAAAAAATAAGTCTTAAACTTTCTGAGGAGTCTCAAAGAAAAATGGTTCAAGCTGACATTTAATTTGAAAGAGAGAATATCCTGCAGGCTTCATTTATCACGTGGTGATGAATCAAAAGAAACGGGTGGAGATATGATGCAGCTCATATGTAGAAATGTCCAACCTAATGTAATGGTACAGCTTTAAAAGATAAATTAAAATAAAATGCTGCCATAGCTTTAAATATTTAGCATTGGTGGTTATTAAATATGTATAATAGTAACCTTTATTGTTTAAGGAGTTTTCACAACTAGATAACAACGTGGTTCACTGTCAGGAAAAATAAAAAAAACTAAAAAAAAAAACTTAACATACAGCAGAATAATACAAAAGCTGATAAAGATGGACCAAATAATTAAAAAAAAATATTTATGGGAAAATATATAATTTGTTTTTAGGGGAACAGGGAGGTTATTCCACACACAGCGTCAGGCCCAGTGACAGCGCAGTCTTGATACACAAGATCTAAATTTGATATACAATCACTACTATTGCTAGTTAAATATTAGTAAAGATTATTTCATTATTTTATTTAGAGAGTTAGTCGTGCATGCCTGAAATGTGTTGAATTTAATCAGCTCTGAAGAGCAAAGAAGCAATAGTGCAGAGAAGCTGAGACATGTCAGTGTTGAAGGGAATTAAGACAACAAAAGAGGTCGAAGTCATTTTCAAGGTGGCTGACTTAAAAACACAACACAGAGTGTGTGTGTGTGTGTGTGTGTGTGTGTGTGTGTGTGTGTGTGTGAGTGCTGTTCAACAACACAAGCAAGCATTTAACTGTGAAACAAGGAGAGCTTTTCTTCATACTCTGAGCCTCCACCTCTGGTTTCTGCACGCAGCCCACGTCCGCCTTCCCCGAGAAGCAATTAACAGAATCAAACGCCCTTGACCGCGGCTTCCCACTGGGTCCACTGAGGCTCGATTAGAAAGCCCACAACACGCCGCCGTGGGGCAAAGTGACCACGGTTGTGTTTGGGAACAATGTAATCCGAAGGAAAATTTGTGTTTGTGCGTTCGGGGAAGAGGAAAAAAACAAAAACACGAAACAACAAAACAGGTTTTCCTCCAGAGCGGTTAGTCCCTCGGAGACCATGTCTTTGTGGCGAAAGCAGTCACATCATTTAAACTGACTCACCAAACTCTGTTGATGGACATTTTGTGTGACTGCTGGACTGCAGTGACGCTGAGCTGCTCCAAGGAGGGAGGTCAGAAAAGTGTCAGAACTAATGTCAACCTGGCATTAACAGGATGTTTCTATTCAAACAGCTGTTGAACTTAGCAGCGTGTCATTTGAACCAACTCCGCAGCTCTACAACACTTTTTGCCCTAATGTAGCTCCTAGTTTTGGGTTTTACATGCGCTGATAAACCCACTGTGCACTACCTGCCAAGCACAAAACGCTAGTAGGGAATGCAAATATCCTTAAATCAATTATTGGACATGTCAACAACACAAAGCGTACATTTCACCGATCCATAATAACCGTGTTTTTAAACTACTGGCCCATATTCACTGCAAAATCCATGGAAAGTAGTTATTGATCAGTAAAATAAACATTTAGCTGGGTATTTAGGTGACTGAAATAATGAGAATGAGCTGCCTAAATGAGTTTCCTTCGCAGGCTGGCTGAGCGTTAGAGATAAGAGCTCCGACATCCGGAGGGAGCTGGACCCGAGCCACTGCTCCTGCACTTGGAAAGGGGCCGGTGGAGGTGGTTCGGGCATCTGATCAGGATGCCTCCTGGGCTCCTCCTGTAGAGGTTATCCGGGCACGGACAACTGGTAAGAGGCCCCGGGGTAGACCCAGAACACGCCGGAGAGATCACCATTTCACCTGGGAACACCTCAGGGGGGACAGGGAGGCCTGTTGCCCCCGCCAACCGGATGAAAATGGATTATTATAATTATAATGTAAAAATATCGATGATTTATTTAGGATGTATTTCGATTACACGGTTTGGAATATTTAACACTTAAAACAGAGTCTAACTCGTTTTTTTCTTTCAATAGTTAGCTAGCATGTTAGCTATTAAGTGATAATAAATCCCCCAGCTGTTTTAAAAAAAAAAAAAATGTTTCTGACCCCTGGTGGCAAATAAAGAAATGAATTCAGCTTTAAGTAATTATTAGCCTCGAGTTACTTATTACAAAACTGTACTCTAAAATACTTTATTATTTCCTTTTTTCTAGTTTAGAGCACCAATATGAATTTACAGAATCACATAGAGCTCCAGAACATGCAAGCTGAGTTTTTTATTTTTTTATTTACAGTTATAAATTGCAAATAATAATTGCAAATGCCAAATTCATTGAGATACATCCTCTGTGGGCCGAACATTTCTGTAAAAAGATTTCCTTCAAAATAAAAGAGCGACGGCTTCCTTCTATAGTCGTTTCCTAAAAAAGGGAAGTTACACAGTCATTGAGGTATAAATTCATGAGGGAAGATGCAGACACACCAGACAGACCGGAGAGTAAATAACACGCCGTGTGTTTTCACTCACTCGTGTGTGTGATTGCGACCAGGCGACATGACATTGAGACGGATGCTGCATGATTACACATGACAATCATGATGATTACCGTGCAGTTTGGACTCTTTACTCTGATGATCGGGAGGTGATGCATTTCTTGGCTTGCCACTCTTTTCTTTTTACTCCAGGACATTTTCAATTCGATATTGGGCTGAATTGGCACTTAAGTTCACAGAGCAGACTATTAAACTCCTCTCACTGCTCATCAGTGGTTTGTCTGTGGCACGGGGGAAGCCTCCGATTCCCTTTAAGACCACAGATCCATGTCACTTTAAAAACAGACTAGCACCACCCGTTCACCTGACAAGGACCTTTAAAAAGAAAAGGGACAGTTCACCCAAATTACAAGACATTTTTCTCATCAGCCTTAGTGGCGTCAGGTGAAGTAGAGTATGTTGCCATATAAATATCGGTTATATTAGCTGAGGCTATAACAAGTTTTTTTTTGTTTTGGTCTGCACTAACCAATCAGTATTTAAGATTTAGTATTTATAAAAAGGTCGACAACCTGTACAGCTACTTCGATCAAATCCACGCTTTTTGGCCATTTTTCTGTCACTATCTTGCTTGTAGCTCTGCAGCTAACTAGCAATGTAGGAAGATTATATCTCTATTAGTTAACGCCTCCTACAAAGCTCTGATTGGTCGATGGCTCAACCAGCTCAAATGACCGTCAATGAGCGCAACACTAAACCTTTTTGAAAGGTGGTATGTCAGAGGTGTGGAACCAGGCTCTGGATAATCACCAGAACAAACTGTTTTAAACAGATTTGTATTGGACAATTTTCTACCAAAGAAATATACCTGAAATCAAAACTATCTATAAGTAAGTGGGAAAATACGTTTTGATCCAATTTCGGTGAACGGAATCTTTAAATTCAGCAAGAAATGTCCATAAGAATGGTCTGAAAGACAAACAAAAGATATCAAACACCACAAATAAAACGCTTTATGTAAAGCTGTAAAGACTAGTGTTTCCGTGAATATATAGTACAGAGTTCATACATAATTAGGAAATAAAGATTTCTTTTTTTTTTTTTTTTTAATCTAGCCAATGCACCAATGTCAAGATTTGAAGCTGAAATCAGATTTGAATATTTAACGACGTGTCCTTCCGGTTTAACCTCACACATCCTGCTTCTCCTCTCTTAAACAATAGACTTCCAGCCTCAGATCTGACTGAAAGATCTGCTCATTAAAATCGCAGGAAGCCCATTATAAACAGCTGGGATGTTGCCATTAATGCAGATATGTTCCCCCGAGGCGATGGACGCAGCGCAGCTGAAGGAATATATGTGGCATAATTATATATGGCTTATGTTAAGGCTGTACTTCCATTTAAATCATGAACAATTAGATGATGATTGGTTGATTGGACAGGAGCAGGAAGAAGAGGGAAGGAACAAAACGGTAGGAAATGGCTTTTTTCTGTTTCCTCTTTAGAAAGGCATACAAAGGGGTCAGATTCTACGACCATGGGGACTTGAATAACTTGAATAATCGTCTAACAAGACCGGTTCTATTGCAATGGACGCAATAATTTTTCTTATTCCTCAAACTCCCCTAATGTTACTCTTATGCTCTACTGTTGGAGGCCAGTGGGTGAGCCTTGTCAACTCATGAAGGTGGAAAACATAAAGCGACCATGTCTTAGTTCCTGGGTGCTCAGGAGGTCATTGCCGGCAGGGTGGAGGCCAGACATAAAGTCTGTTTGTTCCTCAGCTCGTCCCAGAGGTGTTGGATGAGTGCAGGTCAGGGCCCGGTCAAGTTTTTCCACAACTCACTGGGAGAATCATTTATTTATGGAGCCGGCTTTGTGCACGGCGGGAAAGGGACAAACACAAATACCCTTTTCCCGCCAAAATTAGCAGATGATTCAGGTTTTTTTGCAGGCACTGTTCATTGTATGCAGCAGCATTGCGATTTATCTTCATTTGAATAGAGGGTCTAACAGCATTAACTGCAGCCTCCATCATATAGTTGAATAAAGACCTCTCTAGCCTTCATGAAGGGGGGATTTACTGCAGCACTGTTGAGTTAGACTCGGCAGGTTCAGTGCGACCTTCAGCTCCTCTGAAGGACACATGTTGGCGGTCTGCATTCTGAGCCAGGTTGCGTTTTGCTGAAGATGTGTTTGTGTGGTTACAGGCCTTGCTGGGCTCACACAGGCAAGCCAAACTCATTTGAACTTATTCAGTTCAAACTGAGCACAAAGGAAAGCTCGCAGGCAGCTCTGGCATCGTTTAAAAAGGAAAAAAATCCCCTTTTTCAGGTGCTAATAATATCCACAGCTGGTGAAGGTTGTTCTCAAAGGTGAATTCTTTGATGCATAGTGTGACACTTCTCCTTAAAGGAGAGGCCTGTGATGCAAATGCAGTTAAAAAGGGGAAAAAAGCACAAATGTGTGTTTTGTGAAACAATATTTCTGTTTATTTTACCCCTCAGATGTTCTCGGCAGGCCTGACATGTATTAGCCACACTAACCATGGTGCTCTCCAAACAGTCACTTTAAAAGCTACCCTGTGGATGATAAACAGCTCTCCGTTTCATCTCAGTCTCCTGCTCTGCTCGCACACGATCGTGAGCATGAAACCTTCCGACTGCAGAGGTCTGCATGCGTGTGAAATGAGGCTTTAAGGTTTTAGGCAGCCCCGCTGATCGGCAGTGCCAAGGAATGCAAAGCAATGCACAAGTAAAGGGACAAAACCAGCTCGCAAATATGTGTAAACACTGCAGGTTTCAAATCAATAAAAAAAAAAAAAACGACTTTGCAAATGTTTTGTAAGGAAGTAAATGCATTCAACATCGTTTGTTAGACGTCATGGATACACACATATTTGTGTGAAACCAAAAGTTTAATGCCATTATACCTTTACATTATTAGTGGTTTCATTTATGTATACATGTTGAAAAAATATTTTTTTTAGAAAGCAAAATTATCTGCCCACAACTAGGAATTATGATATATCGCTCATGTTAATTTTTATTTATAAATTTTTTTTTTTTTTTTACGACCACAAATAGTTTTTTAGTATCTAATTATTATTTTTTAATAATTTCGTTTTCTTTTTTTTTTAATTGCTTAAAATTCAATTTGAACCTAAATGTGAGAGCTTCTTGTTTCGTCTTACAAACAGCTAGAAATCCTCATATTAGTGAAGCTGATAAATGACTAAAGAGTGAATCAACTAAATCAAGTAATCATTTCAGAACTTCACATTATTAAATTATATTTTTACATTTGTCTGTGTAATTCATTAACGCTAAAATTGCTTGATCGCTGCCGTCTTAAACAACAGAAGAAGAAGAAGAAGAAAAAAGCCTCTAATTGATCAGTGCAGGGTAGGATTAATCTCAACTTCTTGGTATTGCTGCTCTGCGCTCACGTCATGGTCGAGTTTAATCTAAAACGTACGAGAAATAGTGCGAGAGAGCCACATTAACTTTGCACTAATGACTATGCCAATCACCATTTCATATGTGGAGTGTCAACTGATTGAACTGACTACAACCCCCCATGACACAATAAAGGAGTTTTTCAGACTGGTTTGTGCCGTTTTCTGTTCAGGATGGACGGCACGACACTTTGGGTGATGAAGCCCGCAGGTGTCACAGGGAGGCTCTTCTCAAACCCCCAAACAGAAGCTCCTCCAACACCAGAATAATGATATCGAGACCCGGGCCAGATCACATCCTAACCCCTTAATACCTCCACCTGTGATGAAGGGAGCTGTAGGTACTTGTGGGGCTTTAGGTAGAGAAAAGCAAGCAGGGGGAGGAGAAGAAGAAGAAAAGAGCACAGATGCAGGGGAACAAAAAAAAACAAACAAAACAAAAAAAAAAAGAAACTGTCCAAAAATAGATTTTTGTTCACATGGAAACCACCCGAACAAGATGGAGAGGAAGCCACAGTGAGAGCGATGAAGAAAGGAGAGGGGAGGGAAAAAAGAGGAAAATAAAAGAGAGGAAATTAAAAATAAAAGAGACGAAATAAGAGCTTTACTTAGTCTTCAAATTGTGATGCCTGTAGTATTTATTTAATTAATTTTTTGACTGATTTTGTGTCGTTACATCTCAAACTTTTTAAGCTGCTATCAACGGGACTTTCCTGGTTAAATAATAACACATAAATAACACTCAGCATTTTAAAGCATGTGCATGTTTTTTTTTTTGTCTCCATCAGGCTGCACACATGCAACCCCCCCTGGAGGGCCCAACACCCTGGAGGGTGACAGGTGAGACCAGCGTTAAGCTTCCTGTCCTCCGTGATCTTTGTCAGAAATCCTTAGCAGCCTGACACAACGGTGAAGGCAGAGCAGCGTTCTCAGTCCCGGGAGGGGATGAAGAGACGCAGGATTTCTCCCTCATCGGGCTCACAGCCCCGCGTCTGAGGACTGAAAGAATATAACGAGGTGTGTGGAGGCGAAAGGAGAGCAAAGGCTTTAATACCCGGGCTCGAGTTCAGGCGAAGGTTTGTATTCCTACAGCCGACGCTGATTCAACAACGGGATTTACTTAAGATCCCGACTCTTCTTGCACTGCAGGCAGCGAAAGTTAAAAGAGGTAAGAGGTCAAACACAGAGCAGCAAACAGACGCCTCACCTTTTTAGTGTAAGGCGATAAGAAACTAGAATGAGACCACAACTATTGTGCATGCTTTTGAATATATTCTTGGAAACAGCATCATGCCAATGACTGACAGCTGGAGTTACTGTGGCGACTACAGACTGAGGGGCGTTACCTCTGCTCCTTCTTCAGCTATTTCACGTCACGTTAGCTAGAAGCCGTTGGTGATTTAACCTGAAGAATCCCACTTGAAGCAACTGAAGCTAGTTAGCCTAGCTTAATAATGTTAGCACTGACACCCCCAGACTTTAGTCTTGGTTCACGTTATTATAACACCCGCTGAGTGATCTAATTTCTACAGCACGGTGCGGCTTGCTTATTGTAACAGGTACCTTAAACAATTTAGTTTTCCACATTTTTTTTACCCCCTCAATGTAGGCGTGAAAATGCCGTGACATCGTCTTCGTCCACATTGCTCCCTCCAGCACTCGCTGAATCCTTCCATCTGCAACCAAAGAGACGAAGGTCTGTATGTCGTCAACTGACCGACGGTTGCTTGGCTGTTTAGAAGTGGTCGGTTTGTGCAGGATGTTCCGTGTCAGTGGTCCACGTACTATCCACAACTTTTGCCAATGGAAAATCAAAAAGGACGTTTCAAGAAGTCACAGATGAGGCTCAGAAATGTCAGTTGCACAGCTGGTCTAAACCTGCACAGTTATGGGTTCGAAACAGTCTAAAGCAGTGGTCCCCAAACTAAGGCCCGCGGGCCGGCCACGGCCCGCCTCCACATTTGGCCCGGCCCCCTGAACAATACCAGAGACGCATTATGATTTTTTTTTCAGTCTGGCCACGCGAATCCTAGACTAGCCCCTGTCAAATAGAACGGAATAATGGCGAAAAGGTTAGGTAAGAGAAAAAATTGATTCAGAATGCAGGGTATTTAACCTGCAGTGGTCAAACGATTATTTTTTTGTTCAATGCAAAGAAAAGGCTGTTTGTCTCATCTGTCAAGAGGCGGTGGCGGTATTCAAAGAATACAATCTGCGCCGACACTATGAATCCCGTCACAAAGACAAGTTTGATAACTTGCAAGGCCAAATGCAAGCAGACAAACTCTCAAAGCTAAAAAGTGGACTGTTAGCTCAGCAGAATACATTTGTACGCCAAGCTCAGCTGAACCAGGCATCCGTTCGGGCCAGCTTTCGGGTTGCTCAACTGATAGCAAGCAGCGGTAAACCTTTCACTGATGGAGAGTTTGTCAAGAAATGCTTGAATGCTGTCACGGAAGAGGTGTGTCCCGAGAAGAAAGATGTCTTTAATGCCGTGAGTCTGTCGGCGAGTACAATCACCAGACACATTGAAGAAATCGGGGGTAATGTATATGCCCAGCTGCAGCAGAAGAGGAAAGAATTTGACTTTTTTTCATTAGCACTGGATGAGAGCATGGACGTGCAAGACACAGCGCAGCTGCTCATTTTTATTCGTGGAGTTAGCGCAAACTTTGAGATGTGCGAGGAGCTGGCAGCCCTCCAAAGTCTCAAAGGGACTACAACGGGGGAAGATATTTTCGGCAAAGTATGCCAAACCATGGAAGAGTTGGACCTAGTCTGGTCAAAGCTTGCCAGCATCACGACTGACGGGGCTCCTAGTATGGTGGGCGCGTCTCGGGGTCTAATAGGACGTAAATGTTTACGTTTAGGCACCCCTGCGATCGTCACACTTTTTCTGTTACAAACTGACCCCGGCCCCCATCAGAGAAGGGAAAAGTTATGTGGCCCTCACAGGAAAAAGTTTGGGGACCCCTGGTCTAAAGGTTCGCTGGAATTAAAGTGACACAACAAATAATTGTACTGCCCGCCCGCCCACCAATCACATTACAGAGCCAACATCATCAGTCGGTACCAAACATTGACGTCTCTTATAGAGCACCGATATTTATAATATAAAAGGGTACCGTCGCCGCAGAAAATATGTAAAAATGTCAAATGTAACCACGTGTAAAGGGCTCTTTAAAACGACAAATATGAGCCAAGCGTCTTTCTGATATTAACCCCGCTTCCTAGACGGTCTTAATATGACTAACTGTAATAACCTTGAACACCTTCGGTTACTAAACTCTCCAAGTTTGAGTGACAGGAAGGAGATACAAGACAGCAGACTGTACGAGCAGTAAATCTCCTCCTGGTCCCAGAACACTGCTCACATATGATGAAATGTTTGGGAGAGAAATGAAAGAGAAAAAAAAAAAAAAAAGGTATTTTTCAAACTCGAGTTATGATCAGGTGAAACTCAATGACAGGAGAGTGGAGCCGGATTTGTATTCTTCCCTCTCATTGTTAAATATTGCGTCTATACAGCATAAAGACGAAAAGCGATTGCTCACAATCTTATATTACATTTTTGCACATCGCCTTTACTTTTAACTTAGTGACTCTCCGCTGATTTTTTATTATTATTATTATTATTATTATTATTATAATAAGGGACTTTGTCATGTAATTGGTAGTTCATGAATTTTTCTCTCCACATTATTTGATGCATTGTTGCCACTAAAGGACCTTTTGTACAATCAAATGTGGAGGATAGTTCGATGGAGCAGCAGAAAACTACAACTGATTGAACCGTAGTTTCATTTGATCTTCCTTTTATGAAGGTATTTTAAAGTGAAGAAACCTAAACAATGAGCTTTATTACAGCAGCAAACAGCTCAGTTTGCAAACTGTGCCATGTGATCTCTGATCTAGAAGAGTCATGGGGTGGAAGTGTTTGTCGGGAATTCTGGAGGTTTCTAGATGGATTAAGATGGGTGGGAGATTTTCTTACAGAAATTGAGTTTTTAAATCCCAGACCTGATCAGTACACAGATGTACTGGATGCTACTGGGCAGCAAAAGAAGCAGTCATTGTAACCAGAAATCATTTGCGGATCCAGTTTAAGTAGAATATAAAATAGTCACAGGTGAATTCTGGGATATGTGAAGCCCTGCAAGGTTACACTGGGCCTCACACACCAATTGCTCTTAAAAAGAAATTTCTTCTTTCTTTTTTAAAATTTCTTTTAACAAAGATTCTGACATTCAACAGTTTAGCCTTCACTTCCTGCAGACGCACCTTCACTCCACCCTCTTCAGACTTTCATTTGGGCATTCTTGACTTAATTATCTCAACTTTTCTTTTACATTTCTGTGTGTGCACAAGGCCCTTCAAGTTATGAGGACGGTGGGATTCATCATTAGAAGAACACAGGCACGAATAATTCTGCGGTTTAAGAACACGTCATGAATCTGACGTAGACTTTTCTTAGGACCTTTTTCAAGAATAAATTGAAGAACAAACTTAGAAGATATTCGTGAACGATCGACGATCGTTGTTCTTGAAGGTGGAGAAAAGTTTGAGTTGAGAGTTGGTTCATTTTGCGAATTGCCCAGAGAGAAAAGCACCAACGCTGCATGTTTAATTGATCGACTGCCAAGTGTTTGGCCTATTAATAAGGTCACCTACAACCTAGAATAGTTCTCAGAAAATCTAATATTTTCCTAAGAATGACCTTTCACTCCAGTTCCACATTTGGGGTGGAGAATAATGAGTCCCGGAAAAGACTTTGATAATAATTGTCCTAGACTGAACTCCGTATGTGTTCGTATTTGTGTATATGTTCATATATTGTGTGTGTGTGTGTGTGTGTGTGTGCAGTACCTGTCCAGGTCATCGCTGTCTTGCATGTTGAACAGCATGGATGGGATTAGTTTGTCCATGTGCTGAGGCTCCCAGATGATGGCCTGCAGCTCATCGTTCACCGTCTTCCTCACCACGCCCTGCAGGCCTTTAATCCCCGCCACACGGATCCTGACAAGGACACACAGCACCGTTTAGATATCCTTGACAAGAGCTCAAAGATGTCCTTACACCTAACAAAAAACTGTGTCTGGATGGAATTACAAGAACACACGTTTATAAGAATTTATGGTGTCTTGTAAGCCCATGCAGGTTGGGTATAGTTGTATGCATTGCACAATAATAACATAAATTAACTCCTTCATACATAAAACAAAGAAAAAAGACAAAGGAAAATGCCCTAATTGGTAAAGAAGCAGCATTGGTTGATTGTTGGTTTGGATTGGTGTGTCTACAAAGTAGAGACATGTTTCTCAAACGTTATAAAGCAGTTTAAGTTGAATAAACTTAACTAAAGCT
>CALSCE010009356.1:2407494-2419244 GCA_943593645.1 Bovichtus variegatus
GTATTGTATTGTATTGTATTGTATTGTATTGTATTGTATTGTATTGTGAGCCATCCACCACAGTAAACTTACAGACCGAATGCTGAAGTCCAAGTAACCCAAAATGATGGCCATAACATAAAAAGGTACAGTCAAGGTTAACCTACTGTTATAATGACAAATTCATTTACAATGTCCCCTCCTCTTCCCACACTTTTATCAAGACAAAACAAGTACAGGCCAAACACATATATTTTTTCATTATTTCATTATTTTAAGTCTGTAGAATAAGATTTATAGGCCCGGACATGCAAAACAAAACAAATGTGACAGTAAAATTATTAACTAAACAACCTTTTCTATACGTCCATCACAGTTTACGGCTGCGCTTCCTAGTAGTTGCACTAACACGGTTCTCTTGGGCACTGAGGGATTATTAAGAACATTTCAGTTTGACCTCTAAATAAAGTGGCTTGTACCACATGGATGAACTGTTGGTTTGTTTCCAACCCGTCTGATCACCTGACTGGACGCTGGTGATAGAAGTTGGTTGTATTCTCCAGCCCACCGTGAGCAGCTCTGCAGAAGAGTATCCACAAAAACCCCAAAATGTGTGACGTGTGTAATTAATTAGTCACAGCTCAGGCTCCGCTGAAAGTCGCCAACTGGTTTCTTTAAAACAGTCTTTCCACAAACTTGTTGCAAATGTGTTGGTGTTCTGCAGACATCTCAAACAAACTCATTAAACTGAAAATTATCCGACAGAACAAACACAGGCGCTGCGTTTTCCTCCACTACGATGTAAAACCAAACAGCGACATTAAACGGAGCAACTCGGCCGGCTCCACGAGGAAAATTTAATTAACGCGGCTCACACCTAAAGGCAGTCTGTAACCCCCCCCACCCAAAACTCACAGACACGTCCCTGCATCTAGTCTCCTTCTGTGTGACTCTAAATACCACACATAAATAATGCAAAGGCTTTCACATCTAAACCTGCGGCTCCACTTCCTGCTCAGATGAACCGCCAACAATGGCAAGGACGACAGGCCCAGAATAGGAGGCATGAAGAAGAAAAAAAACTAAAACTTTGGGTTCACCTTCAGAAGACTTGGAAGGAGTATTGGGGCTGACATTTGCTGGCGGCTTATGGAGGCTAATAATAATTAGTCTTTCACAGGATATGGTAAAGGCCCATTTCCACTGCCAGAGTAAAAGTTAAATTAGGTATTTAACGACCAACATCAACCTCTGGGCTGCAGCTGACTGATGTGTTTTGTGTTCTGCTTGTTGCATGTGTGTGTGTGTGTGCGCAGTATGAATTATGGCTTTATGTTAATTTTAATTTGGCTTCATAGTGAATGCGGTTTTCTCATTTTAAAAAGGCAACATTTTAAAATGAACAGCCTGCACAAATACAGAATCTTATCTAACACGACTTTGTGCATTAAAAGCAAAGAAATTCAAGTATAAGAAGGTATTATGGAGCTCACGACGATAAACAGTAGAAAACATAAAGAGTATAATAATGTCAGGAACACTTCAGAATGATGAAAAAGCAGTGCAGACTTCAGGGTTTGACGCAGCATATTAATAAAGAGGGAAGAAATGATCATACTTCAAAAGTAAATCAACCTTCCTTTAACCTCCAGTTAGTGCATGAGATAAAAAAAAGCTTTTTATCTTTTTCTTTACCAGCAATAAATAAATGAAAACATTATTTTAATCTTCTATTTATCTGACTAGCTCATTTCATTATTCAATTTAAAGTTTCCCTATGTAATGTTTACATTTCCCATTTTACTTATGCATATATGTTGCGATGGCCATGTCCATCTATGTCCGGAGAAGTGACCTAAATAAATGAAGTATAATTCATTATGGGCATTACTTTTACTGATAGGAGGCTCGATAAAAAGTATGCAGCTTTAAGTATCTGTTTACACTGCAGTTAACTAACAACTAATTATATTTTTCCACAAACTGCTGCCATCGGGTCCGACTGAAGGAAAAAAAAGATTTGGATAAAAGCTGTATTGTTTTTTACTTTGACTAGTTATTTTTTTTACTACATTTTGGCAGTTCAGAGGATTCATATCAGACTAAATCAGGTAAAAGTGACAGCAGTGAGCATAATGTATGGTTCTTGCTTTGTAAAGCTGTTGTAATATGAACATTTACTGTGCCATCAATCAATCTTTAAAGCTTTTGATGTTTAAAGTGAACATCTTCTGGAACGGAGCGTCCTGACACAGAAAACACTTCTTCTGTCTTTTCTCTTTCCGTCCTTCTCACCCTTATAGTCTTCCTCCTCATAGCACCATATCTGGAAGCTGCTCCCCAACAGCCATCCACTGTCCTGAGTGTGTGTGTGTGTGTGTGTGTGTGTGTGTGTGTGTGTGTGTGTGTGAGTGAGAGAGAGAGAGAGTGTGTGTGCGCTCGAATGCACCGTCAACAAATCTTAAAATCTTGGCTCTCCTGTGAAGTCCAGGCTGAGTTCAGAACGTCCCTCACAAAAATAACTTGTTATAAACTTTCCATAAAACCCAATAACACCACCTGTTGTGTGCCGCTATAAAAGTTTGCTTTCATTTTCACAACCCGACCGAAGGCCCCGTCTTACCGAGTTGGTCCCCAGGACTTGCAGGTCTGGTTCTCTGGACTCCAGCAGCTTGGCCACCATGTGCAGGAAACTCTCCACGAAGGGTTTGATGCTCTGAGAGTGACAGGCCATCAGCAGCTGGTCCAGAGCCTCCATGGCGATCACCACGTTCCTGCACACAGGAGGGGGGGGGGGGGGGGGGGGTGAGCTAGCTGCTAACAACTGTCTGAAAATGATGTGGTGGGGTCTCGGGCTGCACGAGGATGTCGGCACGTTGTCGGCACTGGCAGATAAAAAGGTTTTAAAATGTAATATAGGTACGATAGGATATATATGAACATTTCCTCCGACATGACATCATCACAGATATGTTACATAAACATAAATATGGCATGTTTTAAATTAAACTAAGTTTAAGTAGTTTATTTTATATTTTGCCCAGTGAATGTGTACATTTTAAAAAGCATTATATTATAGTTATTCTGCCTCTGCCAGTCACGGTAACAGTAAGCATAACAATGTGTTAATTCCACTACAGGAGAGACTTGAAGTTCTCTGCAATTAGGTGGAAAATAAGAGCATATGTCGGCAATCGGCTAAAATGAATTGGAAAATATCAGATATCAGCAAAAGTCCACTATTGTGCATGTGTATACCGAATATTCAATTATTCATCTCTTTTGGGCTTTTTGCAGAGAAAAAAAAAACAAAGTTTTTGGTGATCTTTCGTCTTTAGCCAAGAACCTTTAAACCAGACAACAGACAAGTGTTTCATTTTGTACCAACTCACACTAAATTGATTAGTAACAGTTCACTAAATGTATTTGACTGCCGATAGAAGCAGAAACATAAACGTGCCTTGTTGAATACGAGAGCTTTTTTAAAAATCACACCAAATAAGTGATTTTTTCAAAGCGATCATGTCCTACGCTGATATCTGTACCAATAAACAACATTTTAGTTCCACTGCTATAATGGGAGTTTACCTATTGTTACTCTTTTATTGTGGTAATTGGTGCAGATGTTGAAATGTTTTAGTTTTTTTCTTTTTAAAAGAGTCTCTGCAGCGGTTCTGTGTATCTGGGTGGACATTGTGGACATTTCATGACATGAATTCATAGAAGTAGAAATTCAGTGAAATAAGTAAAAGACGTATTCCGTTTGCTCCATCTGGGGGAGGAAAAAAAAACGACAGCTTTTAGGTCTGAGTGACATCACAAAGTCGAGCATACGAACATGTCACTTCGTTGGACGGACAGAGTGTTTCAGGACGTGCCAAATGGTTTCGTAACGACACATGGGCGATTACAGATGGAAGAGAGAGATGCGTTTGTTCCCCGACTGTCAGCTTCTGGGAATAAAAATCACGGCCAACTAAACACCATTCCTGACATCACAATCACTGTATTGATTCGGTGCTGCCAGTCTTTTAGAAATACATGAGGGAGGTTTTGTTTTGAATTGTTTCCAGGAGCAGGAAGCACTGAGAGGTTCAGGGAAATGGAAATGGGAAAGTTATGGCTTAAAATGGAAATGTTCAATATAATCCGATGACAAAAAAAAATACATTTGACAATAGGCCAAGACGAAATAAAATAAAAAATATTGAATGTTGTTGTCGATTTAAGACAAACTATGAAGGATAAAAATGAATAAAATGTATCTGTTTGACTCTTTTTAAAGAAAGTAATTTTCCATTGGAGTTCTGAAATCGTTTAGTAAGCATTTTATTTATTTGTTAATAAAAAACAGTTTTGTTATACACCAAAGTTGCCCTCTACTCTTTTTCCCTGGGTTATTTATTGTTACTCCCCTCACCTCGGATGTAACAGTGACTAAGACTGCTTACAAAATGAAGTTCTCCGAGTGGATTTATGGAGCTTTATCCTAAAGATATTTCAGCAGTAATGCAAAGATTTCTTGGTATTTTCTAGTTTGACTGATTAGTGACACCAATATGTCCACAGCTGATCTGGTTGTGTCAATGTGTAACGTGAAACTGTGAGCAACATAAGGAAACTCACCCGTAGCGGTGTCGCAGCACGTCTCTGCTCAGCCGCTCGGCCAGGTACGCTCCAATTCGGTCCAGTTTCTCTGGAGCCGACACAGCGTAGAAGGTCAGCTTCTCCATGTCAGATTTACTGAGGCCATCCTGAAGAAGAACACAAGGCAGTTCATATGCCAACTCTTTAATGGAGAAGTGTGGTGAGAAGCATCAACGCCTGATAGATCTTCCTCCTCTGTGCCATAGTTGTCAAAAGCCATATAAAAACACACCAATGAGCCTCACTGTTGCACCGACATGTTCCTTCATTACCATGAACACACACAGTCATTTCTTTTTATCTGATCACACACACACACACACACACACACACACGCACACTAGAGCACCAAATGTGGATTCATCCGCCTCTGAAAATAGTCCCCAACAAATGCACTGATTCCTCCTGTTTGTTTGATTAAAAACTACAGAGACCAGCTGTTTTAGGAAATTACTGAAACTTTGTCTAAACATGAAACTATATGTTTTTGTTTTTAAAGATTTACATCTCCAGTAGGAACCAATGGGCTTGGAGCCGAGAGCCACAGACAGGAAGTCAGAAAGTATTAAGAGACGGACTAACATGTTTAAAAATGTAAAATAAACTTTTCCAAGAATACTTCTGTCGTTGACTTCAGTAAATGTACCTCAAACTGTTCATTGAGATTCCAAGTCAAGTAATTATCTTTATATCTTAAAATACCAAGAAATACTTAGTATTTATACGCATTAGGATACAAACAGGAGTTAGTACAGACACAGCTTCCCACCCCAGATCAGGAATATTAACCCTTTAGTGTTTTATTTTAAGTAAAAGTTCATTCTATTTTGTCTCCATTTCCTAAAATGCTCCTCAGAATATGAGACTGGCATTAACACCATCAGGGAAGTTAAATGGCTTGTACATGTGTTTGATTGGCCTATTGGATGACAGATGACTGAACACCACAGATCACTGCTCAGAAAATCTCCTACAGACTGAAACCGCAAATAATTAGAAGTTAAAATAAAACCCTAAGTGGCAAAGATACACTAATTATAGTGTAGTGATACACTGGCTTCTTTCCGATTCCACGTCTGCCTTATTAAAACTAATGAAAATGTGCTGGTGCACAGATCAAGATTACTCTTTCTCAGAATGGAAAAAGGAAGTTGTTGCGAGATGAATTGACTTTTTGGAAACTTATAAAAAGGGCATCATACTGCATATGACGACAGACAGCCACCTATATTAGCACCAGGTGTCATACGTAAAGAGAGGGGAGTTCAGAGAGCGTCTGTCCCCCGGGTGAGTTTTCAGCTCCTCAGGCTCCCAGCAAGTGATAATTAAATTGACAAGGTCTCGACCGTTCAAGCATTTCGATTTCCCACAGCACCTGCTTGCTTACACCAAAGGCCCTTGAGAAGATATTGGGAGGAGGATGAGAGCAAAACAAAGAAAAGAAAAGGAAACTCACTCCCTTGTGTATGGGACAAACTATGTACACATTTAGTGTAATTAACAAGGGGTCGAGGAATAAAACGGGTGATAATAAACTTGTCATGGTCCCGTTATCAAAGCCATGTCACATTTAATTACATGATTCATCAAAGTCTGGAGCTTTCACGTGGCTCGATGGTCCAATTATTTCTGTGTTGTGCCTGAGAAGCTCTCTGGTGGTGGAGGCGTCACTGGGTCTCCACAGCAATCTCAACACTGTGGTAACAACTGGGCACCAAACAGTGTCAATACACTGCTAACAGCCCACACTGTGACCGCCGTACAGTACGCCGTCTAATGTAGCAGCAGTGACACTCAGACACTCTGATTAACTGGGAAATACTTCTTTTTTTTTTTTTTTTTCTTTTTTACAGTTTTCTTACAGTCTTTACTTTAACGTGTGATGCAAATTGGATGCAAAAAGAACAGAGCTGTAGCCTCACAATGCTGAGAGGACATAACATTTAGAAATGCATGAGTAATATGAGATGGAAATGTCACTGACCAAAACAAGACAAAAATGTTTTTTATGACTTTTCCCAAAAATTTTAATTTGACTAAAACTAAAGATTCTTTTTTGGCAAAAGAAATTACAACTAAATCAAAACCAGGCACTAAAATTATAACATCATCCGCCATGTCCGCAAGGGTCGGTGTGGCCCATAGTGTTGACTATATGCTTAACAAGTGCCTGCGCCTGCGCCTGCGCCTGCGGTGACGGATGCACCTCTGGCTTGTGATAGAGTTTACATAGTTTACACATTGGCCTTGTAACCCCGCTAAAATAACCTTCTTTTGACTGAGGAGGCGTCATGCTTGCAGTGACTTACTTTGGGGTCCTCAGGGAAGATGTTGTCCACCAGGCGTTTGTACCTCGGCCTCAGAGGCCCGCAGCAGCCGCACACTCCTGCAACAAAACATCAAAAACACGAATATTAGCAAAGGTCACACCGATCTCCCGACATTTTATCACAAACTGCTGCCATCAGGTCCGACTGAAGGAAAAAGAATCGGATAAAAGCTGTAAGACACCGAGAGACGAGAAAAGTGTGATGAAAATAAAAGCTTTAAAAGTCTTGAGAGCACAAGCCGTTCTGAAAGACTTGACAGTGAAAACATTGATGACTCCATATATCTCCCTTACTCCAGCAGAGGAGCTCAATATCGCCACTTTCATCTGATAAATGGAAAACGATTGGCTGCAAAAAGAATTCTATTCTCTTCCTCCGACTCATGTCGAGTGGCTGAGACGATCCAACTTGCTCTGGATTCAAGAAGTGGCTGTGATAGGTCATCTCCTATTGACTGACATGAATTAGTATTACCAGCTGCAGCCTCGGAGTCAATAAAAAGTGATGAGTCGTCAGAGTCCAGGCTCGGCGCTGTGAAGTGAATAAGTTAAAGTCACAGTTCGACCAATAACAAGCCCCAGACCAGGCAACCATTAGGAAAACTGCAGACTCCACCGAGGAGAGTCCGGCTGTGGTGTGTTCACTGACACTTCATCAAACATGAAACATGAAACTATATGTTTTTGTTTTTAAAGATTTACATCTCCAGTAGGAACCAATGGGCTTGGAGCCGAGAGCCACAGACAGGAAGTCAGAAAGTATTAAGAGACGGACTAACATGTTTAAAAATGTAAAATGGTGGTGTGTTTTGGAACTAGTTTACTCCTGCAAGGTCGATACTATCTATTCATCCCAGTGTAAAACGTTTCAACTTAAATGTGTACCGACGGTCAAGAAGGAACTTCCGAATGCACGTCTTGTAAATCAGACTGTTCCATTATAAATGTACGAATGTTTACCTGCTACTTAAATTTATTTAGGATTTTATTTATACATGGAATAACACAATGAAAGCACTGCAATACCAATGCAACAAGACAATCAGGTCTTTTTAGCCATTGCTCTGCAGGTTTTGAGGTTTGGTTTGTTTTGGCTCCAGTGGCAATTATTTTGCCTTTTTTCCAGAACAAATCCAGTAATTATGTCCTCAGCACCCAAGAAAATCTGTACTCAACGGCCACGAAACACAAGGCAAAGTTACCTCTGACTTAGACCGCCCGCCCCTTTAGGACGTATAAAAACAGCAGTGTGGAGAGTTGCATCTTTTTCCGGACCACCACAGACAGAGGGAGCATTCATAGAGCCGTGCTTAAGTATGTAACCCTCGTTTGGAGTCGAAAGAGTACCGGTAAAAACAGTGAAAATGCTCAAATTCGGCTCAGATTTGCGAATGTTCCTTCCTGATCAATGAGCGTGGCCGTCAGAACAGAGTGTCTGCAGTGAAATGTCAGCGCTTCTGTGCCTGAAGGAGCAGCAGACCACGACTGAAAGGTCACAGGAGCATTGCTCTGACAGACGATCAGAGTGGAAATCCTTTCAGCAACAGACCCCGAACTTCATCCAGTGCATTTCAAAAAAAGGACGTTAAACTGCTCTACCAGAGAGATTAAACAAAATCCCTCAAAATAACTGCATCTGCAAAAGAAAGTTTATTTTTTTTTATAAATTGGATGACACTATCCGACCATTTTAGTGCCATTAACCATAAACTGCTGTAATACATAATATTTCCAAGTCAGGTGTTTTTTTTTTTTTTCTTTTTTACAGTTTTCTAACCGAGACTTTAAGAACTTACTGATCATGTAATTATAAGTAATAACAAGTCCCAAACTAGTGTATACAGTAAATCAATACAATGTCGACACATTGTGGTAGCGATTGCTCGGAGCAATATATACATGCATTTTCTTTTCTGACTGTGTGACTACTTGTTGCTTATATTTGTAATGATCCATAATTAAAATAAACTGATTCATTGACTTTCATGGTCTTTTATTAATAAATATCAAACAAATGGAAGAGCTGTGTTACATATTCCCCACACTCTTCCAGGTCCTCTTTCATTTCAACAATATAAAAACCAAAATGTTTCCATGCGTTCGTTATTAAGCCTGGAGTTGATGGTCGGATTGTATCGTCTGCGGCGGCTCACGGCGATTTGTTTACTGGCAACGAACGTACAGCCTGGTCCTAAAAAACAGTTAAAAGGCGTTTATAGTGTCGAGAAATAGGGTTTAAAAAGACTTTTCTGCATCGAGATATAATCTTTCAAGACAGAATCAGGATTCATCCAAGAATCAATTATTTTCCTCTAACCCTAGATCAAAGAGATATGCTGATTCAAGAGTTATTAAGAGTTATTTCTGCAAGAACACACACACACACACACACACACACACACACACACACGTTCCACCTTGTTATCCCAGATTTGCCCTGCCCCATCGTTACCTATGAGAGTCACTTTTTCTCAGGAAATAAACTATAGGGAAGCGGGAGACTTCATTTCCCAGAAGCCATTGCTCAGACAGTTAATGTAAGGTGAAGGGCAGCCTAAGAGCTCCGTCATGACCTCTCAGGCTCCGTTAGGTCACCTTAACACCTCCAGAGTTTATTTCTAGGCGAACGCGCGGCAGAGTTGGACAGCAGCCCCCGGGGGTCTGGAGATTAATCAGCTTCATTAGCCTTGTATCAATGGCCTGTCGCCAAGGCAACCTTTAGAGCGCAGCGGCTTTAAAGCGTTCATTATGGATCCTGCAATTACCTGCCACATTAGGGCACGGAGCGGCGGGGGAGCTGCTGCGCGAGTGCTCGTGTGACCAGACTGGTTTAATGGAATTCAGCTCTGGAGTGTAAAGATCTGAAGCGCTGCCTTCACATGACGACAAGACGTCTACAGACTTTCTTCTGGGGGATTTTATGTGCACGCAAAGCTTAAATACAGGCCAGAACTTCAAGGATGCCTTTCAAAGACTATATGCATGCTAATTAAAGCCATTAGTCAATTATTAAGATCAGGCTTTAAAAAGGGACTTAATGGTGGTTGTATGCCAGCTGAGAAGTGCAGTTATTAGCAGATTTTTAGGTGATCACAGATTTATCATAGACATACAAGAAATCGCAGTGCAGACTTGAGAAAAAAGCAATAGTTCATGAAGGCCATGTTAATACATTACAAACTACAGAAGTTATTAATTGAAGAGGCTCATTAAACTTTTTGTTTTCATGTTCTAAGGTCGTTTTACATGTTCTATAAAAACATTTTAATAGGCAAAAATCTATTTTTATATCAGTTGATAATGTATTTGACACATTTATTTGTGGTATGTTTATACTGTGATGGACATTTTTCCTCTATAAAAATGGATAAATCAAAAGTAAAGAATTATTTTTAAAGCAAAATTGAAAAGCTTGAAAGAATAAATATGACTCTGAGCTTTTGTTATGGAAACTTTAATCATATATGAACTGTTATTACAATATTTTTTATTAGTGATACTGCTGAAGCAAATAGTGCTTTCTGTTGTTACAGCTGATCAATTTTCTGTGAAATTGATTCAAGTCACGTCGAACAGAGTTTCCAACTCTTGACTGAACAAAGTAACGATCAGCAGATGCCGTCCTGCACCTCCTGATCCGTTTCTAACGAGGGTTAAATGACTTTGCACCGCTTTGAATTTACTTCCCAGGAAAATACAGTTTGTCACTTCTTTGTCAAAGCATCAGAACATTTCGTGTATTCTCATGTTGTGACTTCCATTCTTTTAAATCCATCTCATTATATGGTAATGGTTTTTTAGAAAGTATTGGCAGAACTTGGACATTTCCTGTTTCTGCTCAGCTGTCATTTTTGCTTGCTGAGCATCAAAGTTTTGGTGCAAATTGTTTCTCTTTTTTTTTTCTGTGGATTTAGGAGCTTTTTCTAAATAATTTACTTGAAATGTTAGTTATCTTTTGCACTTTATGCTCCGCCTCCTTTTACTTGGATTTCGTCCTCAGCACACACTGACACAGATTCATATTTTCTAAAGAAAAAGAAAAAAAACACACAACCTTCCTATAGTTATTTTTCCTTACAGTGAGAGTAAATGGATTTTTGGCAAAAAAATTTAAAAAGGAAAAATCTGGAAAAGTAAGAAGTTCATATCAGCAAAAAAAAAAAAAAGCGTATCAGCTTTAAGGCTGCACAACATATCGGAATGATAAATCATCTGCCGGTAATGGAAAACCTATATTATTATGTATTATTTGGATAATGACATTAAAATCGATAATTTATTGGCTGACAATAAGAAGCCAAATGTCTTTCTTTTAACCACCGCCAATAAACACGGAGAAGAAGAAGTCACTGGAGCGGGCGTTTTTCAGTTCCAGAGGAAGACAACACCATCATTAAAACAAGTTTTTTGATGCTCTTTAAGAGTCAGAACGGTTCTTTGTTATTAATATTAACAATAGTGACGTCACTAAGATTTGGTTAGGTCAGAGCTATGGAATATTAAATCATCCATCTTTGCTCACGACAGCTGACCATCAGGTGTGCATAAACTACAGGTTATGAATTTCTTTTTAAAATTGAAAAATGTGAAATTATCTTAGATCTGAATCGTTCATCCATAATCAGCTGACTGCTTATTGCTCTGGTAATCACTCAGATGTCACTATATTAGTTGCTGAATACTTCAGAGAGAAAACAGACGGGTCAATATTTTGTAAAGAGAAATAAAAACAGCTTTGAGTTGAAAATATCACACACACACACACACACACACACACACACACACACACACACAC
>CALSCE010009356.1:2434244-2445206 GCA_943593645.1 Bovichtus variegatus
CACACACACACACACACACACACACACACACACACACACACACACTTTATAACCTAATAATTCAATTTATATTCCGTCTCACTCAACCCGTTTGTGTATGCAAATAGCAAGTGCCTTTTGATACCTTCTCACTATCCCCGTATCAGGCCACCGTCTGTCCAGCATTTACAAACAAAAATAATGTATTTGCATCTCAGGACCCCATCTGAGAAGTTGAGGACGGCCCGAGCCAACAGGGATGACCCCGCTGCTTCACTGATGACAGTAAAAAAACAAAAAAAAAAAAAAAAAAAAAAAGGCATCAAAAGACGTCTTCCATTTTCTATCCGCCAAGCTTTCAGTTTCATATCAGCTCACAATGGGAGTTCAGTCTGAGTAACGGAGGCGCCGCACCACACTGTGATCATCAAAAACCCCAGAAAAGCAAAAAGGGATCAAAACCCTGCTTTCTTTGGTGCCGAGATACGAGTTCATCAAAAGAAAAGAAAAGAAGAATTGGCGTGAAGCAGGTTTTCTGGCGCCGCCGTCTGTACGGATCCACTGGGTTAACTCGGAGTTCTGAACCCGAGAATGAAATATGACCAGTAAAAATGTTTCTTACAAGCAGCCGATGGATGTGATGAACAGACTTTACGGTAAAGCAGGAAAACTGAGACTGTGCAGAGTACGGGAAGCACAGCAAAAACTCGATTCTAATCCTTTTAGCAGCAGATTCATTGCTCAGATCAAATTGCTAAATATCTGAATAGCGCTATTTTTATTTTTATTGTATGTGTAATTCTATCGTGGATTTCAGAAATATTTTAAAGTGTGATAACTGATACTTTGGGCTGGATTCATACCATTTATACCAAAGCCAGAATAGTACATGGACTGAATTCAAACCCAGAGGGAAAAGTCAAACTCTGCAATAAAAACACAAATTAACTTAAATTATGGAGGCAGACTTCCACGAGTCAGCCACTGAACGAATTAGAGTTAAAAGTTAAATGACACTCCGGTCTGCCAGGACATATAGATGGAAACTTCAGAAACGTTTGGAGTGGGACAATTCTCTGCTACTTCCTCTTTTGACGGACTCAATGTCTCAATGAGGCAGCGAGCAGACTGCCAAATGCCACCGCAGGAAGAGATCTACAGCATTCACGGGCATATGGTGCTGTTTACGCAACACCACTTGAGTTTACTTGTGCTGAAGAAACACATCTGCTCAGCTCAGCAATGCGACGATGAGCGAGGAGCTGCACACAACAAGCCAGCCAGCGCTCAGTCTGAAGGAAAACAAAAAAAATAAAAAATCAACCAACAAGCATAGATTTAGAGTAAAGTTCAGTGTTTTGCTGTTGCTGTGATGCGCAGCTTTCACTCCACAGAATAGACTTTCGAAGCATGAAACCATGAGACAGGACTGTATTTTTACTCGAGGGAAATTGTTGTGCAGCAGTTGCAGTAGGAAGGAGGAAACACGCCTCGAGCATATATACAACAAAAAGAACCAAAAAGTGGAGTATCTGTTTACAGAACAGCCGAGCAAAGTGTGCACGACTGTTAGCATTAGCAGTAAATTAATAGAGCATTAATACGGCTGTAAAGAGCGATTATCAAACAGGGAGTCTGACATCAACAAGATCAGATTACAAACAGTAACACTGGGTGACATGCTGCGTAGTTTCCTGTGAATTTACTTTGATTTGAATCCAGCGGCAATAACGATGAAATATACTATACAGAGGTAATTACAGAATATAAATACCTTGAATAGATATTACAGAAAGATGTGGACTACAAATAGTGTCAATAATTATATTTTGACACTATGAATATCTTAAGGATTACAACTTTATATATATATATAAAAAATTTTTTTTTTTTAAAAAAGTATCCCATATTGTAATGCTATATTGCTGATGTTGCAGATGGAGAAGACCCAAAAACACTGAAACATCAGCGCAGACTGAAGAGACAGGAATGTTTGAGAGGCAGACTGTATAAGACAAACCTTGAACATTTAAGCATGTAAACACATTCTAGTATAAAAAAAAAAAAAAAATTAAAAAAGCATGAACCTGTATATGTGCATAGTATGTAGAATATACAAACGAATTTGCATGTTCATCTTTTTCTTGGCTGCAGATCTCCAAGACTTTGTCCTACGGACATTAATAATCAACATTAATGTCCGTAGGTGCGCGGCTTTATAATGTTACGGACGATATTAGTATCGGATTGGAATCCTGCATCCAATATTAACAGAAACTAAATGTGATGTTCTTGTTAGGGACACATCAGCGGCTAATGTAAAGAGACAAACATCCAGAGACATGTGACCGAGGATCGTACCGTCCCAGAGGACAGCGCAGGACATGAGACGGACAGCAGACTGTATACATCATGACGTGCATCACGTGACTGCAGCTGCTGAGAAATGACGGAGAGCGTCCAGCAGCAGACTGAGGCAGTGGACCATGTAATTGCCTATATACACCATACAATTTATGGAGCTCTGCCATGCAGCTATACTGAGCTGTGGAACGCCTTCAGGTCTGAGCATCACGGAGCAGAGAGACATAATCAGACCTGAAGCTCAGATCTCTGCACGCAGTTTGAGTCGGATTTCGGAAAGTCAATTAATTTTTTTAAACAAAAATGTATCTCAGTTTTTGAAGTTGATTTTAAGATTTCCAAGCAGCACCAATCAAAAATGTTTTCTGCATTATAAATGAAATTGCATGAATCAAAAGAGCTCCAGGCCTGGGAGGTGTATAAAAACACAGTTACAGAAATTATTAAGTAATATTTGTCTTACTTATCCCAAATAAAGTTACAGTTCTCCACTCTGGGACAAGACTATTTAAATGTCCTGTAACAGCCATGCATCACTTAAAATGGAAGACCTTCTTTAGTGTTTTTATCGTACAGTATTTAAAAACTGCAGGCTTTCCTGCACATTAACATGGATTAATACATTGACACATTGCTGCAGTGGAGTTAAGTTAGGACTTGCAAACATCAGCCTCACAAAACTAAAAACAAATGGATCCAAGTCTCCAACACAGGATGTTCAATAGATAACAGTTGTGGAGCCATTGCTGTGGATGATGACCGTGTATGGAAACAAGAGTTAGTGGAAACTTCGCTCTGGATGACAGAAAGTCATTTATGCCTCCAAACAGAAGACAATCTGGGTTTGTTCAAATGTATTCAAACTATTCAAAACGATTTTAAAGAACAAAAAGAACTTTACGGACACATGGCACATTTACAGGCCAACACACCAGGCCTTAAACTATTTAGCATCTTATTATATATAGAAAATGATGTATTATATTTGCAAAAATCGGATTTACAGAAAGAGCATGAAATATACTTTTCATGTTTTCATCTCGTCTGTCAGCAGGATTACGGAGAAACTCCTGGGCTGATTTCCATGTAACTTGAAGTGCAAGTGAAGTGGAAGTGCGTAGCGTGGGCCAAGGAAGAACCGTCACGTTTTAGAGTGGATCCGAGGCGTGTACACTAATTCTTTTTTCCCCTTTTTCGTTAACATTGCAAAATAGGGCAAGGCCATTGTGGAGGTCTGCGCTCTCCAAATGTGCCCTTCTAGTTGTCCCTGTTTAGACAATCATATATTGCCAGAAATTAATAAATAGGAAAATAGATTTAAAAAAGAAACAGGCTTGAGGAAACAAAGAGCATCTACTCTCACAGCAGAGTCTTTTATTGTATTATTATTATTATTATTATTATTCCTCCACTACAACGACAGACATCTTTATGGTCAAATGGGATCCTGTCCAGTTTCCTCTTACAGTCGAGTGGTGTAAAGAAATCTGAAAATACTGCACATTGTAGTTATCTGAAGCAGTACACAGTAAGGTTTGGATGAAGATATGTCCCTGTGATTTTGAGGATTCTTTAAACTACACAGGATTCACATTTTTCAGTACTTTGAGTTATAATCTGTACATTATTTGCATTTGTTTAGTCTTTTAGAAACAAAACTTGAGAGAGAAACGATGCCCATCACCAGCTCCAGAAGTTGGTGAATATCTTTTTGTGAGCGACCATTTGAGAAGCTGTACCCAGAGAATGTTTCGGTTTCTTTAAAAGTCATTAACTGATGAACAAAAACATCTTGAAGAATCTGGTTGGTTTAAGGGAATGTGACTAATTCTAGCTTTTGACTTTTTTTTGCAAACCAATTTGTTTAAAAATGCAAAACCAACTGACAACTCGTCAAAGTACTCATTAAATACTGCAAACTAAACAAGTATCATGAATCATAAAATCAGCAATCAATATTTAATGGAATAACCCCAACTGTTCATCATGGCTTTGCTGGATCTTGGCATCTACAATCAATACCTGATTATGTTTAATCCGGTGTTTGTTATTTAACAAATATAAGATGTATAAAATGAAACTTAATAAGGAGCACATTCAATAATAACGTAATAGTCTCATTTTGGTCTTATTTTATTTTTACCTTCTTATGAAAAACAGGAACACATTTCCTGACATGACTTTTACAGATTAATTGTTAGTAATTTTTTTGTACAAAAATGTCAGAAAATGCTGTTTGCAGACCCATATATGAAGAACTCCTGCTTATCTCCGTTTAATATCATATTAAACTGAATATCTTTTGACTTTGGACTGGACTTTTACAGTTTATAACTGTCAATATTGTATTTCTATTGTCCAGTCAATCAGGGTTATTCAGTTCCACCAATCACACTGAGGAGGCCGAGTGAGGTATGAAGTGGGGGCGAAACATTATCAATATATAGTCATACATAGTGAGGAAAACACACGTTCCTCGCAAACGTCCTAATCAAATCAAATCAAGTTTATTTATACAGCTCACAAATTATACATTTGTCTCAGTGGGCTTTACAGACTGTACAAGAAACGACACCCTCTGTCCTTAGACCCTCGCACCGCACAAGGAAAAACTCCCTAAAAGAAACCCCACAATTAGAGGGGGAAATATGGAAGAAACCTCAGGGAGAGCAACTGAGGAGGGATCCCTCTCCTAGGACGGACAGATGTGCAATAGGTGACGTGTGTACAGAACAAACAACATGTTAAAAATACAGCATAGACAATCTATGCGACAGAAAACGTGATGCAATCGTGTATAAAAAAGATGGATCCAGGGGAATGTCAATAAAGGCTTCCTTTGTGTCAGGCAGGACCAGGGCAACAGGCGCAGCCACTATTCACGATCCAGACGTAACCTTTAATAGTGGCAATCACTAGGGGCTGGTCCAAGGCAGACCTGAGCCAGCCCTAACTATAAGCTTTATCAAAGAGGAAAGTCTTTAGCTCTTAAATGTGGAGAGGGTGTCTGCATCCCGAACACAGACTGAGAGCTGGTTCCACAGTAGAGGAGCTTGATAGCTGAAGGCTCTGGCTCCCATTGTACTTTTAGAGACTCTAGGAACCACAACAAACCCTGCACTCTGGGAGCGCAATGCTCCAGTTGATTTATAAAGGTACTATGAGATCCTTAAGATAAACTGGAGCCAAGTTAATGCCATCCAGAGTTACTATGTCATTAGACAATACGTTTCGGAGGCATTTGGGGCCAAGTATAATAACTTCAGTTTTGTCGGTGTTCAACATCAAAAAAATGCAGGACGTCCAATTTTTTTAATGTCTTTAAGACATGATTGAAGTTTTGATAATTGATTAGTTTCTTCTGGCTTGATTGATAGATATAATTGTGCATCATCCACATAACAATGAAAGTTTATGGAGTGGTTCCTTATAATATTGCCTAAAGGAGGCCTATATAAGGTGAATAGAATAGGTCTAAGTACAGAACCTTGCGGGACTCCATGACTGACTTTGGTTTGCATGGAGGATTCATCGTTAACACGTACAAATTGAGATCTTTCAGATAAATAGGATTTAAACCAGCTCAGTGCGGTTCCTGCTATGCCAATGAAATGTTCCAGTCTCTGTAGCAGAATGTCCTGGTCAAGAGTGTCAAAAGCAGCACTGAGGTCTAACAAGACAAGAACAGAGACAAGTCCTTTGTCTGATGTCAATAGAAGGTCATTGGTAACTTTCACCTGTGCCATCTCTGTGCTATGATGAACTCTAAATCCAGATTGAAAAACCTCAAATAAAGTATTGTTATGTAGAAAATCACACATCTGTTTTGCGACTGCTTTCTCAAGGATTTTAGGGAGAAATGGAAGGTTAGATATTGGTCTATAGTTGGCTAAAACCTCTGGATCAAGACTGGGCTTTTTAAAAATAGGTTTTATTACAGCTACTTTAAATGATTCTGGTACATAGCCAGATAATAGAGACAGGTTGATCATATTTAAAAACGAGGGTAAAACGTCTTTAAGCAACTTAGTTGGAATCGGGTATAAGAGACAGGTTGATGGTTTAGACGGCGAAATTGTTGAATTTAGTTGGTTAAGATTGATCGGAGAAAAGCAGTCTAGATATATTTCAGGTGTTACAGTTGTTTTTAAAAAGGTTCCTGTATTAGAAGCTAAATCATTACCAGTAGAGGAGAGGAGATCTTTTTGATTAATTTGGTCTCTAATATTTAGAATTTTATGGTTAAAGAAGCTCATGAAGTCGTCACTACTGAGCGATATAGGAATAGAAGGTTCAGTAGAGCTGTGGCTCTCTGTCAGTCTGGCTACAGTGCTGAAAAGAAACCTGGGGTTGTTCTCATTTTTCTTCTATTAATGAAGAGTAATAAACTGCTCTGGCCTTATATGTTTTAAGATTATCTAGCCAGACTAAATGAGATTCTTCCAGTGTGGTAGAACGCCATTTCCTCTCAAGTTTTCTTGACTTTAGTTTTAGTTTGCAGGTTAAGCCACGGAGCTTGCTTTCTTTGTTTTATTATCTTCTTTTTTAGAGGAGTGACAGAGTTGAGTGTCATTCGTAGTGAGGCAGCAGCTCTATCAACAAGATGATAGAGCATATTGAGACAAGGTAATGAACCAAGTGCAGATGGAATCACCTCCTTGAATTTAGCTACAGCACCATCAGATAGACATCGAGCGTACGATATTTTGCTTAATGGCTTGCAGTCTAGTAGCAGGACTTCAAAAGTTATTAAAAAATGGTCTGATGCGAGAGGATTTTGTGGACAGGCTAATAAATGTTCAATTTCAACACCATATGACAGAACAAGATCCAGAGTGTGGTTTAAACAATGAGCTGGTTCATGTACATTCTGACTGAACCCAATTGAATCTAATAATGAGATAAACGCAATATTAAGGCTGTTATTATCGACGTCCACATGAATATTAAAGTCACCTACAATAATTACTTTATCTGTTTTAAAGGACTAAACTTGATAAAAATTCTGAGAATTCGAATAGAAAATCAGAATACGGACCAGGACGGCGGTACACTATAACAAATAAGATTGGCTTTATTGTTTTCCAAGTCGGGTTTGTGTTAGAGAAAATATTCTCAGCCGACATCGTCTTCAAAGTTCAAACAAAGTCTCTTTATTATTGCAATAAGGAGTGGAGTTATCTCAAAAACAGAGACGCTTAAACTCTTACATGCAGGTTGTAAAGCTGCTATGCTGCTCAATGACTCTAAGAGTGGGCTACTCTTTTATACATTGTAGATCCACCAAAAGGTTACCTTCACAAGAGAAATCAGTTACTCGACACCTTAACCACAGGAAACACATAACTCTGTTAGCTAAACAAGGAATCCATTTGTCTTGGCAATCATCAACTAGATGGCAGGGGGTTTCCTCTCTTTTATGTCCTCCAGTTGGCTTGAGTTAATCCCTTCTTGAACTCTCTCGTCCTTCCGTTGACTTTAGTTTAAACAGTATTTTTCCATCAGTTTGAAACCGTAAGAACAAGGCTTTCAAAAGAGCTATAGTTTAGTTTAGGTTTAGGATTGATTAATAGGCTTGAGTCGAATATGGCTGCAACTCCACCACCTTGGCCTGTACCTCGAGGAACGTGAGTATTAATATGACGAGGCAGAGTGGATTCATTTAGACTGACATATTCTTCATGTCTCAGCCAGGTTTCAGTGAGACAAAATAAATCAATCTGATTATCTGATATTAAATCATTTACTAATCCAGCTTTAGATGACAAAGCCCTGATGTTTAAGAGTCCACATTTAATTTTTCTATTTAGTTGGACTTTTGCAGTGGTGGTGTTAATTTTTATTAGGTTTTTATGTACAACTCCTCTTCTGTTTGCTATTGATTTTATTGATTTCAGTGGTCGTGGGGCAGACACAGTCACTATGGGGATTTGAGTGGGTGACTGCCCGGATGGAAGCACAGAGAAGTGTGTAAGACTGCAACTCTGACTCCTGGCCTCAACTCCGGATTGTCATGGATTAGGTCCACTAATAAATGCACTAATATTACTAGATATGAGATCCGCTCCTTCCAAAGTAGGATGAATGCCGTCACTCCTAATCAGACCAGGAGTTCCCCAGAAAGTCCGCCAATTGTCTACGAAGCCCACGTCATTATCTGGACACCACCGTGACAGCCAGCGACGGAATGATGACATGCGGCTAAACATGTCGTCACTTGTTAGATTTGGCAGAGGACCAGAGAAAACTACGGAGTCCGACATTGTCTTTGCAAATCTACACACCGACTCAACGTTAATTTTACTGCACTCCAATTGACGCAATCTGCTGTCATTACCGCCGACGTGGATAACAATCTTACTGTATTTAAGTTTAGCCTTAGCCAGCAGTTTTAAATGTGCTTCTATGTCGCCTGCTCAGGCCCCCGGGATGCACGTGACTATTGTCGTTGGTCTCTCAAACCTCACGTATCTCAGAATTGAGCTACCGATAACCAGAGTTGGCTTCTCAGCGGGTGTGTCGCTGAGTGGGGAGAACCTGTTAGAAACATGAAACCGTGGTGAACCGTGGGCTTCTGCTTACACTTCCCACGGACAGTCACTCAAGTACGCTACCAACAACACAGAAACGTAGGATTAACCGGAAATGACGCGCTGACCGTATGACTGTCGTGACCGTCCATTACTTTTCCTTCAGTTATCATTACACTAATAGATACTCATGGCATGGCTATCTTGCAAAGGAGAACTTAAGCAGACAGTCAACCTGTTTCCAAGAATGAATCAAATAGAAATTCCAAAAAAGAAAACACTTATTTTTAATAGTTTTCGAAGTTTCTTCCAAAAGATACTATATATACACACACACACACACACTATATACTACACCCAGCTCTGACTGTGCCCTACCTCAGGATACCTCCCCCGAGATAGAAACCTACAAATCAAAGCTCTTAGTCAGCCTAATGTCTGGAGATGGAAGTTAAATGTCAGCAAAATGTCTGAAAATGTTAATGCACAATACAGATCAAGAGAAAAAAGTAGAAGAAGGGGAGGCGGAGGGATCAGGGCATTTTGTTTTTTATTGGCTGAGAGGTTTCAGAGTGGTCAGACTTCTTCAGATCGGGAGTCAGCAGAGAGCCGGGTACGACAAGTGAACGCATTGTTGATCTGATGCAAATGTCTGCTAATGTTTGACCTTCTGACCGAGGTTTGATATCTGCAGACTGTCCCGAATGGCAATTTCATGTCGGTTAGTCACTCAAAATCTCTAATCTGATTGAGATTTCATGCAACTTCAGCATCAACATTTATTTCTCCACATGTTACATCATACACTGTTGCTCAGGGTTTAAAGAATACTCGTTTTATGACGTTTTTAGCTCTTGCGACCCTTTTTTACCTACATGTCTAAGGAAACATGTGAGAAGCTGAGAAGGTTTGTGTGTAAAGGTCAAGGAGGAAAGTCATTTAAGTGATGAGCCCCCTTTGGAGAGTTTTTGCATGAAAAGTAGGTTGATTGTAATTATAACTTGTTCATTTTGATCCCATCTGCACTGACCAAACTGGAGATCAGCCTTAATTTCACCAGGAACAGAACTTTTGCAGATCACTAGTTCATAAAGTACTTTGTCACACTTTAAGGACACAGCAAAAACGGGAGCCGAGGGTTAAATTACAAGCAGCCAACTCAAAACACATCTAAGTCAGTCAGTCTTCAGAGATAAAAATTTAAACCGAGTGCTCGTTGGCAGGCAAGAAGGACGGCGGCTTTAGTCCAACTCGTGTTAAAAATCCAAACAGGTTTCCCTCCAGACGGGACTGCAATCATCAAACTAAACTCAAAGTGCAACACATGGCATGAACACATAAAAAAAAATGTCCGTCAAGGAACATGGAATCAGCCTTTCAGCCACCTGCACCCTGGAGGCTGCGCCAAACTCCAAATCAATCAATGAAGTACAAGGTGATGCATAAAATAATATTGGATCCATAATCTCGCCCACAAATTCAGTATCAATCGACTTTAATGGCTCCTTCTCAGGACCCATTCCAATAAAAGGCAAAGGGGTATAATAAAAGCTGCTACCATGGACCCTTTCACTGACAGTTATACGGACTCCACAGATGCTATTTGGATTTGAAATGCATTAATCAGGAAACCGAATCTCTATTTGAAATCACCACTCTGTCCTTCTTGCTATTGTTGGCTACTTAAAAAAGGCAAACACACAGTTCAAGAGTCAGGTACCTACAAATAAGGGTAGTGAGGAAACTGCAGACGCTACATTTTACTAGTTTCAAGTTATGTATAGTCAGACATCATTTGTCAAACAAATTTAGCGGCTAGTGTCGGTGTACATCGGCGGTTGTTTTGGGAGATTTTTTTGTCATTTTGTTTCACTAGCTTAATGATGTGCATCCGAAGAGCAAGTGAGTGCCGCTGCTCTGTGGTCATTATAGCAGGTAGAGATGGCATATTTTCACATCCGACTGTTAATTATGAATGATGAATTATGTGAATGAAAGTAAGAGCAGTGGAAAGACAAGGAAGTTTTATTTTGTTTCTGTTGACACACACACACACACACACACACACACACACACACACACACACACA
>CALSCE010009356.1:2460162-2472571 GCA_943593645.1 Bovichtus variegatus
CATTAATGCAGCAGGAACATCAGATATAATAAAACATTTTACTGCAAAATCAGTACTTTTACTTTAAGTACATTTAGCTGATAATATTTACATACTTTTACTTAAGTAAGGTTTTGAATGCAGGACCTTTACTTGTAGTGGAGTATTTTCACAGTGAGGTATAAGTACTTTCACCAAAGTATCTGAAAACGTCTCCCACTGCTGGTAATGTACGACACATCATGTGAAGAGTTGCTGCCGCTAAACTGGGAGCACAGTTCACCATGATGTACAGTTTTAATCCAGCTCATAGCAGCTTGTCGTACAACATTCTGCAGAGAGTCAGAGCAGAAGATCAACACCACTTTCATGCCTGTGCACAAAGTAAGAAGCTGACGTTTAGCTTAGTTTTGCATAGACTAAGCTAAACGTTAGCAACACTGGAACCGGGGTATCACAGCTGCACGTGCCGACTGCTCTAAAGCTCCCCAATGAACATGTTGTACCTCATTTGTTTAAGCCGTACACACACAGATATGTAAAAATGCATTTTTGTTTTCTATGATGGGGATGTTTCCTGGCGAGCACATGACAAGACACATGCTGTTTTTTTAAAGTCGCAGACTAACATGCTACATACTCAATCAGTTTGTACTGCACACATGCAACACAGCAGACGGCCAGTCACGACCAGCAGGCGTCACGTTGCCGAAAATGTTGCAGCAAATTTCCAAAAACAGGCGTTATTTGCATAAACTGACTACATTTTGGTAATCTATATGGTTACTTTCTTGCCTGAAATCATATTAAAACTCAATAAAAGTGACATATTAACAGCTTTTAGCCAGGCTAGAAAAATCTCATAACTGACGGCCGGTCTCGAGGCACGCAGACGCAGTGCATTGTGGGACAGTATGTCTCGTACTCAGAAATTCTTGCTAATGTAGTATATGTACATCTGGGCACACTACACACTCACTTTGACGTCAGACTCAGGAGAGTTATAGTCGCAGAACGCAGCCAGAGTCGGGTTGGCTGTTTCCCTGCTTCTAATCTGTGGCGAGAAACGGGCTGAGCGTATTTACAAATATGTTGTACAATTCCTTCCCGCCTTTCTTTTTTCAAAGATAGAGATGTTGTTTTTTGCATCTGTGTTGACGAAGATGTTACTTTGGAGTCTGTTCAGCTGGCAGTGCTAAAGGGTCCATGATGATCTGGATTGTTTTCCAATGTTGTTTAGGATCATTTCTAACATTTGGGAAGTTTTACCCACAACTCTAACTACATAAACCTGCAACAAACAACAATAAATGACTCCATGTGCTTGTTCTTCTTTTTTTTTTTTTTTTAATTTACAAAAATACCTTTGCACCTCCAGTATGTCTGTGTTTTGTTTTTTTTCTGGACTGGTTTTGCTTGACCAACTGTAAACACATTAAATTAAGATTCAATTTTACATGAATTGTTTTGTACAATCATAAATATAAAACTCTTGTGACATCACTGCCATATTTTAAAAAAAACATAAATCTGCGCATCAATTACCTTTTTTTCCTAAATAACGGTACATTCTAATAAATGTCGTACTATTAAAGACTCAACGTCTTCTTTTAATACCCAAGACACGCTGAGATTGTGCTGACTCACAGAGAAGAGACACTCTTTAAAGTTCTTGCGGTTCGGGAGGCAGTGGTGTGCACTCGTCCTCGGCAGAATATAGACATCAGCAAACAGGTGAAATCAATGAAACGTTGAAACAGTCACAGTTTTCTCATTAGCTGGAAGATGGCCGCTGATTGTCGGGCTGCTTTGGGATGTTGTGGCTGTTGATGAGTGGATTCTGTGAACAGACAGACTCTTGATCAGGATGAGCATTTCCAGCATTTAGGGATCAAAGTTGCCACGCTGGAGCAGAAATCTTTATATCTTTATGCTTCTACCTTTTCCACTAAAGTTAACTGGTGGGAAATCTGTCATCTATTTTTAGCGGATTTTCCAATGTTTAAAAACCCGCGTATATAAGATCATTTTGGTGAAAAAAGATGTTTTTTTTTGTGTTATGTGAGAATAATCAATATGTATACTGTTACAATGTGCCTTATTGTTCCTTATTTAGATGTAATATGTGATATGCAAGATGTTATTGAATTAAGTAACTTAGTGGTCAATCTACTGTGAAATAAGAAGCAATATTTGTAAACTGTGAAGTGGAAGAGTACACCTCCTAAAAGGGTGACAGAAGATCTGATTGGAGCAGAGAAGCGCTGAGAGGCGTGGACACGCCTAAGTGCCAACAGGGGGCCAATAGGACCTGGCCCCAGCCAACCAATGGGAGAAGACTATACCTGAAAGGCGGCGGGTATAAAATATGTTGTAAACTAGAGATCTGTGAGACAGTCACTACTTAAATGTGATCTGTGGACAGTGAAATGGGGCGGTCCGCAGCTGCGTACTTTTGTAATGCTCATCACATCATCATCGAATAAATGTCGTTTACCTGAAGAGAAGTTTTCCGAAATTGTTTCCTATACATCTCTATTTCAAATTCTAAGCACACGACAGTTACTATTACTCCACCGTGTAAACACTGACTGGGGAAACAAAAAGAGGGCGTTTGGTACTAAAATTACTTAGTGAAGTTACTAAAGTAACTTTTTAGACTCATTTTTGAACAGAAAGAGGACTGTGGGAAAAATAGTCTGAACCGATTAAACCAAACTGTATCCGTATTTCATTTATTCACTTAAACACAACCATGAATCATACATAATGTGTAATGGTTTTCTGGAGTCTGCTGTCCAGTGATGTCCGATGTGCTGAGAGGAGAACCTCCTGCTTTGTCGTTTAGTTCAAAGGTGTTGTTGTACAAATAATCAATGGGGAAGAAGAAGAAGAAAAAAAAATCATCAAAGATAAATGAAAAGATGCACAAGAGGATATCGCAGCCTCGGGAAGGACTGTGGATGACACATTGATGCATCTTCAAAACTAGAGGGTTTTGTAAAAACACGATGGAAACCATGCTTCAGCTTTGTATTTAAAAAAGAAAAGAGAGCGAGATCTTTTACTGCATTCTGCTTTTACTGTATTTCACTCTCAGAGGCCTCAAAATTGTGTTATTAATCCACTCAATTCGATGAAAAGCTCATTGAAAGAACATATTAAATCAGAGAGCAGGTAAAGAAGGTAAGTGACGTATCTTATGAGCAGCTGTTCCCTCCTTTATTAAAACTCTTCTGAAAGAACACGTCGCTTCACAGTCAAACTCGAGAACTGCACACACGCATATTTGCTTTAAATGTTTACTTGTGAGATGTCCTTCACATAAAAGAGAATGGGTTTTATAGCGAACACATACATGAAATGCAATCAATCTGTCTCTCACTTTATACGTCTCTCTCCACTCACACGCACACACACACACACACACACTCTCTCTCTGCAGAGCCCAGAGGTGGAGGTGAAAAGCGCCGTCGAAAGCCTCGGTTGGCACTTCAAAGGGTTGTGTGGGTGGAGGACAGACGCCTGCTGTGAGCTGCAGCAGAGTCATGAAAGGAGCACCTGCTGGAGTTTAACCTCCTCTGAAACGTCCTCAGCATCCGACAAACTAGATCAACTCTGATGAATGTTTAACATGGAGCCTGGAGGAGGCAGAGAGGGGGGGGGGGGTCAATGAAGGTCAATGGTCCCAGTTACCATCAATATGTTGTATTACCTTCATGTGTCAGGGGTTTTATGTAGCGCACAGGAAAGCTGTTTTCACCGCCCTGACAGCCGCCTACCTGCAAAAGCATTCCCCATAAAAAGCCAAGCGGCAACCTCAAAATCCGTGCGCCTTCACGCGGCTGGCGACCACCGTGACTGAAAAAGGCTCTCCCTCTGCCGCCTTGCTCTCATTGAATTGACTGGAGGTGGACGTTGGTGAAAGCACCTTAAGGTGTAAGTGAATTTAACAGCCATCGAACCTTTTTCTATCGTAATGCAGTTAAGGGCTGTGGACGGAGACCTATGTGAAAACGACATAAAACTTTAGTGTGGACGCAAATTGTATAAATGCCGTTTCCAAAGTTAGCGTAGTGCGGATGTGCTGCAGTCTACGGGCCAGGATGCTCGAAAACAAGTAGTCTGTGTGACGTGATCAGCTAAACTGGAAAGTGGAGTTAGAAGTTCTGATTCCAATATTGGAAAGGTTCAGGGGGGGTTAAGACGCTGTTTGACCTTCCGACAAGCAGGAGGATACTGGAACTTCAACTCTGGCTACATACATATATATATACATATATATATATATATATATATATGTATGTATATATGTATAATTACATAAACTTTTGGGAAATTTGAGGTCACCAGAAAAACGTATGGAATTTCAAAAAGTCCCATTTTGGAGACGCTAAATAAAATTTGGGGATTACGGTTCACACTGAAAGGTATATCATTTGGGGTCACACATGCATTTGGGGTAATGATGGCAAATTGATTCATTTTGAGGCGTTCAGTTTCGTGATTATGTGACAGATTTTACGGACACGATTGTGAAGCTGTAAGACGAAAGTGTCTCTCGCAGCTGTGGGATTGTACGGGAGTGTTTGGGCCCTTGTGGTACATTGTGGTAGTTTCTCAGTGTGAGGAGTCTTCTTTCGTCCAGAATCTCCACTTCAGTGTCTTACCTCCTCACTGTTATATCCCTGTAGGCTTGTTTTGGTGCCTCACTGCAGAGTTCTGTCTGGACTCGACCCGGCAAACCAGTAGATCAACAGTCTGACTGATCGATACTCATTTCATCTCTTTAAGGAGTGTAGTTGCACCCAGTTCAGTGGCGGGTGTGAAGAGCAGAGGAGGGTTGGGTTGGAATATTTTCCTTTGCAATTGTAATATGACTATTGCATGACTCATAAGTACAACATTTACATTAGGGCTGCGTTTAATCTGACTGATAAAGTGTATAATCTATGAAATGACAACAAAAAAAGTGCAGAAAATACCCATCACAACTTCTAGAGCCCAAGGTGACATTTTCCAATTTCTTTCTTTCTTTCTAAAAGTCTTTGGACGTTTTTGGAATCAGTGTCCAGTGGCCATTTGAGGAACTGCATCTTAAAGCTGCGTTCGTCCCTTTTTTGCCACTAGAGGGCAAAAAATAACAAAAACACATCATAATTATTACCATATCACACCTTATAAAGTTGTTGTGGTTAAGATGCAAAGAGTTACACATCCAGCAGACACAGAGCAACACGTTGGAGTCATGTTTGAATATATAAACACAATATATAATAGTACAATACTCTCTCTTTTAGCTCTGCTTTAGTCTCCAACAACTCCTGAGCTCCACATCTGTTCACCAGCGAGGCTCTAACTGTGTCTGCTAGACTGAACTAGACAGTAAATGTGCCAAAAAAAACAACTTGATTTCGGCCCCATGAGCACATTGCATTTAAAACTTGACCAAAGAAAGAAGACTTTTTGTGCTCTTTCTGCTTTAACCTCTAACACAAAGCAAAAAGTTTCAGCTTGACAATGAGGTGTCGCAGCACCCGTCTCTCTGCTGTGTGTCCTGCTCGTCATCCGGCGGCTAAGAATAGCAGCGTTTAGATCAAAGTGTGGCGAGAGATGTGGAGGAATGAAAGTGCAAGTACCTGTAACTGTGAGAGCAGAGTTCCTGCGGGGATGGAAAACTGCAGTAACAATGAAAAGGCTGGTGAGCCTGAAATAGGAAATAATAGAAGATTCGTAATATTGGATTTATATTTTAAAAAATAACTTTAAACCCGAACACAATAGGTGGGTTAATGTGTGTTTACAGGTTGTAGAGACTCTGGAAACGAAGATGCGCTCCCACACAGTGCATTACATATACACATTCACTTTCTGATAGAAAGGGACGAAATGTTGGAGAAAAACACAAGTAGTTGACTAAAAAATGAATTAATTAAAAAACCCATTCAACCAAACAACCAATCAAACCCTTAGAAAACAAACAAACAAGGTTTATAGTTTTGGGGTTTCATGTTTAAATGCTGTTAGAGGAAACTTTTCCTCCTAACAAAATCCACAATTTCTTGTTTTGTTTTTTTTGTTGTTTTTTTTTTTCAAACGGCCAAATTCAGAAACTTTGAAACCTTTCAGCTTCAGGTGATCTGAGTTCGACAGGTCGGCGTGACGAGCCGATGGGTGACACCGCAGCTGATGAGCCGAGGACGCAGGAGCCCCGGAGCACGGAGAAACAACCCGACTCCAATCAATGTTTCTCTGAAAACAATGAGTCACCCTCCACAGAGGAAGGAGAAGGTGTCAGGAGAGGAGGAAAGCACGTGACCATAGAAGAAGTCAGTCCTAAAAGAAAAGGCTCCCTACAGAGACACACAGAGGGGGGCAGGATTTTAATGACTTCACTAATAAAGTGTGTATTCTGTACCTGCACATGCACACCAAATGAGCCACCTAGTTTAGGAAAATCTGACTTTAGAAGACCTGGGAATGTGGATGAATCACGAATTAGTGTCAGATATTGAAGCTAATTTCAAATCTTCATACATCTGGATGGATAGATAAATAGTTCTCACCTTAGAGGGCAGAGTTGAGCTACAGTCCTGCTGGGAATTGTTGCACACACACACATAAACACCAGCGCACACACACACACACCACACAGATCACACAGAAGTCTCTGCTGCGGTGGGATTAGACGGAGAAGTAGGGCATGGACGGCAAAATGAGGGAATCTGCTACTCTGCAGAAAGAAAGAAAGAAACAAGAGGCAGACAAGTGTTTTCAGTGCATCAATAAACCATGATGAACTTTTTTTGACATTGTGCTAAAAACATTTACTTCAGAAACTGATGCATGACATTTTGTAAAACGTGGGCCCTCCTAAAAGCAGGAGAGCCAAAGTCTGTCCAGTGAATCTGAATTATTATTTTTAACTCAAAATGTTGAGAATAGCCAAAGTCAAACTTTCAGTATTTGCACTAGCACTAGTAGTTTGATTTATTCTTAACAATTAAAAATGCAAAAACTTTTGAGAATAACATTTTATGCCCGGCACTAATACTGAAAGTTTGACCTCATTCTCGGCTTTTCGACTTCGTTCACGACATTTCCACTTTAATTTGGGAATGCAAAATAAATAAAAAGTGTTTTCACTCATGCCTGGCCCTAATACTCCTCCATATAATCATGATTTGTGTATCTTATAATGATAACATATTAATCTCATACTTATCCCGAGACAAAGATATTGATAAGATCCATAATAGGGAAATAAGATAATTACGAGATCAGTATCCAGAAATCAAAAGATCTGGTAATTATGAGATACTGAAGGCATCATTATGAGAAAACATAATTTTTTCCTCTGGTAAATGAATATGTTTGCACACTAAACCCAGTTGTAGATTTTGATTTGAAATGAGTGTCAGTTATATACACATAATCTGTGGTATTTGACACTAATTCTTGTACAATTATTGAACTTGAATGATGAAAATGAATAATAATTCAGAGTAGATTCCTATAAAGGCCTCATGCAGCAGATTTGACTGTGATAAAGCCTGCAGTTAAACTTTAAAAAGCAAAAACCTGAAACTGAAACTCTGACGCACACAGCAGCAGCTGCATCTGTTAGCAGGAAATATTAGGAATTTACACTGTTGCCTTTAATTTGTGGTTGTTCTTTGGAGAGAAGTAAAATGAATAAAGTAAGCTTTAATATCTACGTCTATCTAATATCTGTCTCTATTATTAACATGAACGCTGAAGGAAAAACATTGTTTGCAGGATTAACTGCACTTCGGGAGACAATATGTTGAAGATGCATATGGAATATATTTGTTTATTCATTTTTATTTTAGGATTATTTGATTACATCACGTTAAGAATTTTCTTAATTGGCATTTTTCACCATTTCCTGATATTTCATAGACCAAACAATTAATCTAACAACCAAGAAAAAAAACCTCCAGATAAATAAATAATGATATTAATAATAAAGTGTCCATATTTAAAGAAAAAATAGTCACTGCTACTGAACTAGACAATAACAATGAACCTTTTGATTTTTACCAAAGATAAAAGGTTGTTTATTTTTATTGTAACCCAACAACTCCGAATCCCATGAGGTTTTCAGAGTGCAAAGTAGAATATGGTGTTATCTAACAAGATTATTAACAAATGTGTATAATAATAGACATCCATTTATCTGAAAATATGTCCAGAAAGTCCCGCACTCACTTTACATTTTCAGAAACAACAGTGAGATACAGCAGCTCGTGGAACAGATGCGTCAACATGTGGGGGAAAGCAGAACCTTTGCTCTGTGTTTCTGTCTTGGAGTCATGTCAACAGAAGTCACATGTTATGTTCTCTCCTGGTCAAATAGACATCGTTTTAAAGATCAGACCCCAGATTCTCTGTCTTAAACCTGAATGAAGGAGGGTTGTGATGCCTGCCGCCACGGAGCTGTGTCCTGAAGGTGTCCACGTTAAGAGAGCGGTCTGACAGTCTGACAGTCCGTCGATACCAAAGATTCTCCTCCAGCTGCTTTCCAAAGACTCCTCGCTGCAGAGTGCAGTGCTGTCTGCTTTCTTTACACGCCTCATGTGGAGTTTTTTTATTTATTTTTAGACATTTTGGAGTTGGGCGAAACAAAAATCAATGATATATTGTTTCCCTCATTTTTCTTTTGAATTCTTTGTCCGTCGTTTTCTTATTCGTGTCGTAGCGACTGCAGCCGGCGCCAAGGAGTCCTTTGATTTCTCATCCCAGAGCTCGATGACATTTATTTCACAAACACTTGGCATTTGGAAATGGGCTCCCTGTGTGAACCCTGTGTGTGCACAGTCGTAACCCCCAATGTCCTCAAACACACACACACACACACACACGCAGAGGCCTGTGCCATTAGCAGCCTTTGTACCGAGCAGCTGGAGGGTCGGACTGTCTGCTGGTTTTCAGAATAAAGGCTCGGTTTGGACTGAGATCGAAGGAGGTTTCAGCCACTACACTCACGTTTGTGCTGAAATCAAACTGTCCGTCAATTAATCAGCACATTCTGATCAATGTTTACCACGGCACTGACAAAAGATTATTTTGTGACAAAAGAGACTTTTTATCGAGTTCAGGGGAGTTTAGTTTAATTCTTTTAGACAGTGTATACCTAAGTACAAGTAAAATTACTTATTTCTTACAATAATGACATTTAATGTTATTTATTATTTCTACACCTGCGTTTAATGTGCTGCAGCTGAGCAGGGAGTTAGCTAGCGGTGGCCTGTTGCAGAAAAACAGTTTTCTCCTTAAGTATGACACTTAAGGCCTATTTCTCCTTAGCTGAGGGACTTACTTAAGTGTGTTGCACAGAACCCCTAAAAGGTTTCCTTAGTGAAGGAAAAACATTACGGTATTACTGCATTAAGATTTTAAAGTGGTGCAGTTCGGAGGATTCCATGGAGAGCCCTCGTTTGCTTGCACTCACCATTATCACCTCACAAAGTTGGCCAATGGATAGTAAAAAAAAACTCAAAGAAGGACAAGAGGACAAGAGATTTACAGAGCAGGTGTGTGTGTGTGTGTGTGTGTGTGTGTCTGTGTGCGTGCGTGCGTGCGTGTGTGTGTGTGCAGTACACTTCAACCTTCACTCATGCAGGCCGACCTTCATCTGTCTTCCTCCTGCAGCAGCAGTTTGGACACAGCTCTAAAATGAAAACTGTTGTTTCTGTGAAAAGTAAAAAGCTCAGCAGAGGATCCGGTTTGATCAGTTCGTCAAAACAATGACTCACCTTCTGTACATCACACGGTGCTTTTTTTATCTTCTTTCTTTTGCGTGTTGGGAGCAAGAAGGATGATGCGGAGGACAAACAGACTGCTGTGTAACTGAGGCACGGGCTTAAACTCCAATTTTTCAGAAAAGAAATTAAGTTTAATCCTAAATACATGACAGTTGTATTCATCTTTTATTCAACTCTTGGCTAGAAAGCAAATCAGCGTATTTTCATTTAAGTCTGAACACATGACTGTGATGAACTTACTGTATCCTCAGCTATGCACAGCGGGAAGAACATCACAGGAACATGACCTTGTATGTTATCACTTGAAGGAAGTTACAGAGTTTATTCTTCTCTCATAGCCTCACAGGGTTTGCGATAATAAAAAAAAAAAAATTCTACATTTGCTGGTGAAGGGATGATAAAGTGATCCAGATATAGATTCTGAAGACATTATAACGAAGGCAGAGAAGCAGCGAGCAGGATTTAACACTTGACGAGGTGTTAGCGTGTTAGCGCGTTAGCACGTGTTGTCATTCAGGGTTAACCTCAGAAGCTCAGAGCGCTCTGCTGGATCCAGGAACCCTGATCGAGACGGTTTACTGTTTACAGGGTCAGTGTTCAAAAATAAGATACGGCTCAGTATGTTCCTATGAGATTAAATACATAAAATAAGATATTTTATTGATACACAGGAAGGGGAATTGATGTGGGATGAGGGAATAATCTGTATGCCTTCGTCCTGTAAGCATGAACATATGTGTTTATACTTGTGTGTTTTCTTTTTACTTTAAGCTGTAATTTGTGTATGTGCTATATAATTAGAGTTTATTATTATTATTATTATTATTATTATTATTATTACAATTATTATTCCTACATTTTGTCCCGGATTACAATTTCATCACTGAGACTGACTTTTTTAAATTTATGTCCATAATCTAAACGACTTGGCAAATTTACTTATTTTGAGCCAAACTATGATTTTTTTTTCTCAACAACCTAACCAAGTAGTTTCACTTTGTTTCGTTTTAATTTACAAAGATAACCACATGTTTCAAACTGCAGCCGTAATGTGGGAGAGAATATGTTTCCCTTTTAAAACTTAACTGACAATGCACAATGACTTGAGACAGGCTTGTTATTATAATTATTATTATCATGTGTAAACCAATATCGTCCAGTAGAGTATAAGATGTCGTAACCAGCAGTAGTCATGAAAATAAATGAACTCAAAAAGTACATCTAAACACTTGACCCATAAATGATTTCTGAACATGCAATTCCGACACAAAGTGCGTTCTGCAGCTCTAACAGCCTCCACTCTTCTACTTTCCCCCAGATGTTGAACCAGCTGCAGGGATCTGCTCTGATTCAGACACCAGGGAGATCCAACACTGATGTTGGGGGTCAGGTCTGGCTCACAGTCGGTGTTCCACTTTATCCCAAAGCAGTTGGATGGGGGTCAGGACTCTGTGCAGACCAGTCAAGTCCTCCCACACCAAGCTGGGGAAACCATTTCTTTATGGGGCTGGCTTTGTGCTTGGGGACATTGCAGTGACCTTGCATTTCACCTCCTGATTGTAGTCATCAGGCAGCGCGATTCTGCTCTATTTCAACACGTGACTCCGGTATTCTCTACGAGGCTTATTCAATTTCAGGTGGAACAGACGCTCCTCGTGTGGGAAAAGCATTATGGAGCTTCGACTGCTGCTCTTGAAAGCTCAGGGAGTTTGATAGATGGCATTTGAAGTGATGCCGGCATTAACAAGATCAGACGTTTTGTAAGTTGATGGCCGAGAGAGGCAGAAACACAGTCCTGTAGGCTGAGAATATATAATGACGCTTCAGTCCATGTCACACACAAGTGAAAGAAACAGACAATATAATATTTACTATATAGATGATAAGGTTTCCCTTTTCGATAATGTCTAAAAAAATAAATAGAAAAGTATTTTTTAAATTGTTTTTATTATTATTATTTCTTTAAATCATGCCTTGTAATGTACTTTTTGTGGAAAAGATTGACTTGATGTCCAATACAAAGGAACATGTTATGAAACATTTATAAATAACATTATTAAGAAAAAAATCTTAAATTATAAAAAAAAAAAGAAAAATATTAAAACATTTTTCCCTTCCGGGTCTCAGGAGGGTTACATGTAGTCCAGTGCTTCTCAACCTTTTTGTGCAGCCCCCCGCCCCTCTCCATTATCCAGGTCCCTTACCGCCCCCCATCAAATAAAATGTAGGCTAATTGTCTCCCCTGAATTTTCATATTGATTATTATTCAGTTTCTATTATTATTATGATTATTATTCTTAGTATTTATTATTTATATTACATATTGATTATATTAATTTTGTATTTAAATTCTTATATTATTTCTTTTTATTAGGCTTCTATAATATGTTATTATAAAAACTCAAATTATCTGGGATTGAAGTTACATAATAACATTTGAGATTCAAACTTTAATTGGTGTTAAATACAGCAGCTAGTCAGAAATGACAAACAATTTACACTCTAAAGTGTTCCAACGGAAAACGAGCAGCGTACAAAGGAAGAAGTCTGAGCAAGGATTCCTCTTAACTTTAAAAAGAAAAAGCTAACTTGCTTTCACAGTTAGTGTGTGTGAGCCCTGCGCGCGGTGTTTCTCACAGTTA
>CALSCE010009356.1:2478538-2504743 GCA_943593645.1 Bovichtus variegatus
GCTGGAGCTGTTGCCCCCGCGACCCGACCCCGGATAAGCGGTTGAAGATGGATGGATGGATGGACATTTTTTTTCCAAGAAAAGTAAAAAAACTTTGACATTGAAGCTTTTTTCAAGAAAATTAAGTTATTTTTTTACAGCCAAGCTTTTTACATCAGGGGTTCTCAAACGCACACAAAATCACTTGTTGTAGCTGCTGAAACACTTGTAGCTGCATCACCTGCATCAGGACGATGCACCTTGACTGTCGCGTCAGATTTTTCATTTACTTTTCTTTTAATTGAGCCGGTCTTGAGCCATCGATCCATCTTGTCAGTTGAGGCTCAAATTGACCGCACAGATCATTTATGACGTAAGATTGTAAAACGAACCCACGTAGCTACGTAGCTATGCTACATCTATGCTACACTCTGGACTAGTCATTTTTAAACAGTTTGAGAAACACTTTTAAACTTATAATATATTAATTTAAAATGTGACATTTTACCATTATACTCACGGACCACTAGGGGTCACTCACGGAGCACCAGTGGTCCGCGGACCACTCTTTGAGAAAGACTGCTATAAAACAAACGCCCCCCCCAAAAACACGTATTGCCCCCCTGGGGGCGCGCTACTGCCCCCGTTGAGAACCCCTGATGTAGATACTGCAGCTGAGCCGTATTTGTTTCTGAACACACAACCCTCAGTGTGTTCTCCTCCTCTCTAACTCGTCTTCTTAGCATCACTGATACTATCTGTTTGCCAGAGGAACATCAGAGGAAAAACCCATTAGCCCCAGTGGCATGGCTGCATGATTACATAATCACTTTGATACCATAAACGCATTACAGCGGAAAAAGTTTGACCCACAGGAAAAACAAACCGAATTTCACATTACACACCCGCAGACTCCTCCTCGAGCTCCGCCAAGGATTCTCTCCTCCCAGAGCTTCAGTCAGTCTGTGACACTATCAGTACATGACACCGACCGCCTGCCCGCCGACCTCCGACCTCCGACCTGGAACGACTTCCTGTTTTTTTTCCTAACTGCTGTGGCACGCCTGCCCGAGGCACCGAAAGCCCTGATATCTGATTCGAGGAAAACGTGGATCTCCGACCGACAAAAAAATGGCATCTTGAATTGTGTCAAAGGAAAAGATGAAGCTGAGAGCCGGAGGAGGGGGGGGTGTTTCTATATCTTCATGTTGCACCGGAGAGTGGCTGTGTGTCGGTGCTGCTGTTTGCCCTCAGGCCTCTCCGCACTCGGGAGCTGCTCCTTGCTAATGTCTCCATACATGCGGCATGAAAACAAATAAATATCCAAATCACATTCCGCACATTCGTTGGACATCACTTCACATACAGGCTGGCAAATAAATGAACGGCAACGACAAAAGGCAAAGAGTGAATCTACTGGCAGGTGTACTGGAGGAAACAGGAGTTAGCTGGTGTGCTCAGGTTTACTGTCTCCTACTGTTAAGTTATAGAGGAGCACCCAGTGTTAGCAGCAGGCTGCCAGCTGTGCTTTGCTAATGAACTGCCTATAGATGCAGAATTTATTACATTAATATTGCTTTGGCTATTACATTCAATACAGTTGTCCTTGTTCCCTTGACACTCATTCGGTGTTGTTTAACTCATTTCATGTCGGACGGCTTTGGCTTTAATCGCTTAGCTGCACATATGCCACTAATGCTAAAACAAACATTGTGTGGACAATCTAATATAAATGCTGCTTGGGTTTAATGCAGCTTTGCAGTCCGAGGATACGCTGCAGGTGCTGCCGGGTAAACAAAGTTCTCTTTGACATCTCGCTGAGGAAATAAGCCTGTAAAACGTTGACAATATTGACTTTTAAACTTCATTCTTGCTCTTTTACGACCTCCTGCACCATTTTGCACCAGTTCACTGGCGGTCATAGAACTGTAGATGTTCAGATTTCCAATATTTTTCCAGACCTCAAAGGAACAGTTCAACCCAAAAACATGATAAATTGTATGTAGTACTCAACTTCCTGAGCTCTCGATGGTCCCAGCAAAAGTCTCTTACGAAAGACCGCAAAAACATTTTTTGTGTCCAAAACTTTCTGAAAACTCTTTATCAGGTGTCTTGTATCCGGTTTTATGCTCATGGAAATCCAAACAACAATTCTTTCTCTAAACTATTGCAAAGGACTGTGTTGTGCACAACTCATTCCTTCCTTCCGTGAATTAGTGCAATATTTTGTATATCTATTTCTGGTATCACAGAGAGCCTATGGAGGTGAGTACTAAGGTTTTTGGGTGAACTTGTCTTTTAAAAACTCATCATTTAGCCATCATTACCTTTTAACTGCCGAGTGCATATTTAGGTCTCTTTAAGAAACATAAAAATATAAAATGACTCATTCTCAAAATGTTTACACATGTGCAAACAGCCAGCTGGGCTCTGGTCTCACACACACACACACACACACACACACACACACACACACACACACACGGTTCATCACTAATCCAGCTGTAAACAACCTGCCCTCCCACTAACTGCTGACACCTGGGTCACCACGACGACCTGGTGCCCTTCTGCTTCATCATCCTCTTTTCCTGCTCGACTGACGAGTCCCACATTCCTCCAAATCAAAGCCCCGCCACCATACCTCTTCTCCCGCTTCTTCTTTTTTAAAATTTTTTTTAGAAAACCTCCTTCTGTTGTTGTTGCACCTGCAGCACAACTGCCAACACCGTCTGTGGGCGGCTGCAGCACCGCTGTTTGCATCAGCCTTCATCCAACCGTTCTGACACACACACACACACACACACACGCGCGCTGGGTGAGCCGCCACGCGCCATCTGCTCCCATCAGGAAAGGGTGATTGATGCAATGCTCGTATAAAAAGCTTCAGAGGTGACTCATCGTCTCCCCGCCGCGATGGCTGCTGCAGGGAGAGTGTGTGAGTGTGTATTGTTTGAGAAACGCACGACTTTCTCCTTCTCTTCCACATCTCGCTTAAGGTTGTGGCTTCCTTGTGTTCGACAGGTTGCTGCCGCAGCATTGTTCGGTGTTCGTTTGTACGAAACAACACTATGAGGAGTTGGCTGTGAATTGTTTCCGGCACGTACATTTTGTTTTAAGCATGTTTTTCGCCAAAATGAACATCCCAATGAATATCACAGTTATCGTGAATTAAGGATGCACCTCGCCAACTGAGCTAGCGTTAGCTTGCTATCTGCTAACTGTACCTCTACTCTAATGTCATGAATACTTGTAGCAAATCTGATATCAAATCTCTCCTTGTCTTCATACCAAGTGAAAATATGAAAAAGATTTGAGCACCAGTCCAGACATTGTGTTTTCTACTTACAGTTTTGTTCCCAAAGAACTGTACCACGGCTGTCTCTTAATTGAGATTCACTATAATAGAGATCCCCCCCGCTCCCTCTAGATACCAAGGATTTTATATATTTACAGTGTCAGGGCCCTGAGTAAATTGTTGCCAAAGGTTTGAGTTTGACTGTAATCATTATGATCTGGAAAAACAAACTAACCTGGAGGGAGAAACACTGCAGATTATTAATCAAACACAGCAAATATTCTGGTTTTCAGCTTCACACGACTCCCCCCCACCCCCAGGTCTTTAATTTGTTTCCCAGACGTATTTTCATATCTGAAAGCGGCGGCCCAGGTCGCCTCACATTGTGCTGTTTCCTCTCAATGCTGAGCTGTGATCAAATTCCTCATTGAGATGCAGATGAAGGGCCAACCTGCTTCAGGCTCAGATCGTGGCTTTGGAGGCAGCCGCCGGGTTGTTTGAGCTCCCCTCAATGATTTCAGCGCATCATCCGGAGCAGAGACTAACAGGATCTCCTCCTCCTCCTCCTCCTCCTTTTCACCAGCAGCTGCACAGCCACTATACCTCTCAGTGGCCTTATTGTGGTGTGTGAACCTGTGTTAAACCACACTCAGTGGACGTGCTCAATGACAGTGTGTTGGAACATAATCTCTCTGATACAAAACACTCGCGAGGCTGGAGGAACACAATGCAGCGACAAACATACAACACACTCAACTTAAGCATTCATGCCTTTTAAAGCACGCACATACTGTATAGTAGGGTTGGTTCTATGAAAGCAAAAGCACCCACACGATGAAATGTGGTCGAGTCTCTGGGAACTTTACTGTCAGGGAGAGTCTTGCTCTATCGCGGGAGGTCTCGGATGTGTGTGACCAACCTGGCGTCATTCCAAACTCCTCAATTGAGAGCCCCTTGGAGTCTAACACACACGGGACTTTCACTGTCCGTGTCCCGAGTTGATCAATGTTGACTTATTTTTCCCTACTTTTGTTGCGTACAAATACCAGTTACATACCAAACATACTTATTTTACGTAACAAAAGTTTTTTTCAATACAAAACCACCATCCTTTCCTCAGGCTTACCCATTACTGGTGTTGCCTGAACCTAACCAAGTAGTAAACACAGTAAACCCAGAGGGAAGTTGGAAAACAAAGTTTATTTTGAAAAGACAATATGACGTTAGACGGGTAACTGAGAATGTGTTGGTGAAACAGGATCTACAATCCATTCGAGTCTTGTCAGACCAGGACTGGCTGTCCAAAGGTCCCTTTTTCGGATCAGAACATTGATTTATGCAGGTTAAAGCCACTTCATCATCATCACCCATTATTACCGCTTAAGGGCCGTCCACACCAAGAACGATAACTGTAAGGATGACGATGTGTGTCCACGTTGATGAAAGATTATGTTCTGTAAAGAAGTGGTGCCGAGCATGTGCCGCACGCTGCAGCTGTCCACTTCTTCTTCATAACATCCAGTGCTTTATAAAAGCTGTAGCTGTATCTTTCATTTCTTTCTGTTGGTGCCTCCCAGCACGCCAGATTGTCTCATTGCCCCCCGAGCAATATGTGGATAACACGGGCCAGGTTATTCATTGATAATTGGAGACCGCTGAGTCTCTCTGCAATGTCATCTGCCATATTGAACGTGACACCCTGTAACTTCGGATACATTTAAATTGTTGGTGAGGACAGCCCTTTAATCTGAGAGATGATGAATTATGATCCCCTACATCTACCTACCACATAAATAATAAAAATTAAATGTTAAATGAAATCATAAAGTTGAAGAACTTGAGTTGTTTGACAAGGCTGAAGGGTTTACTGCAGTTTACTACAGATTAAAACGTAGTAAACTGAAACCTACAATAACTTTTTTTGTGAACACATCAGTGACATATATATATATATATATTAGCCAACAGCTTCTTATCCACACATCCAGCAGTTACAAAGCAACATGATGATTCATCTGGAGTTGTGTTTGTCCAGTTTTCTCTCTTTTAAAGGAAACGTCCGTGTCTTTAGCTGCTCAATGCTCCAGCGTGTTCCCCAGCTCTGTCTGTCTGCCTGTCTGTCTGTCTGTCTGCCTGACTGCTTTAAAGCGAGCCACGAGAGTGACGTTCCCACAGCACACTCATCGTTTCGTGAGCAGGTCTAGCTGCACTCGTTGTTTGAATCGAGTCTTATCTCTGTTGATGTTTCCGTTTTTTACTTGCATGGAGGGTTTTAATTACAGGTTACACCAAGTGTGAAGTACATAAAAAACTGCCACATCTGCCTGACTGACAGCGGCTAGCCTTTAAATGTGTGTGGGTGATATCAAAACGCAGAGTCCAAATGACTGGACAGTGAATAAACCTTTGCGGGGAACAATAGATGTTCACTGCAGCACATAATTAGCACAATATGCAACAAGTCCACTTTCTCCGGAAATGTGAGAACCACAGCTCAAGTTATTTTCATGCATTCATCCTTTATATCTTTGTGTTAATGCTAAAGGTACATTTCCCCTCACTATTGTACATTTAAAATGAATGGTTTAAGGTGATGTGTATTTTTTGAAGGCCATTGCTGATATTATAGGCAAGTCAGGGAACTTTTAATCTGAAAGGTGGAGGAGGACAAGGGTCAAGAGGATCCTGCCACACATGCAGACTTTTTTTTTTTACCAGTGGGGACGTCAGTATCCTACATGTTGGAGGCTTCTCTCAAGCTGTGGCAGCAGATAGAAGCCATTATGAGTTTAGGTTTATGTGATTATTGCATTATTAAAATTCTTCTGATGACATACATGTCTGTTAGGAAATCCATCAAAATTGCTTCATTGCAGTACTCAATTCTTCTTTCTCAGGGTTCACAGGTCCAAACTTTTTTGGTTCCGATCCGAAAGAGACTTGTGGAAAACTTGAATGTTTATCAGAGACAGGCTGCAGATCCCTCACTAGGGAGGGAAATAAGGTGTGTGTGTGTGTGTGCGTGTGTGTGTGTGCATGTATATAAGTACATGGAATTCGGTCTTGTGTACGTGTGTGCAGATGTAAGTCTGTATCTGCTTGTGTATGTAATAATATATATGTTAAGGTATATATGCATGTTCTTTTCTGTAAACAAGAATTAATAAAAAAGTTCTTCACAAAAAAAGTGAAACATAATTTGTATCTGGCCCGTGATTCGGATCCGCTCCAAAACGTAAAGGATTCTTCCTCGACCCGTGTTAAAACCTTCCCCCGAGTTTTATTAAAATCGGGCCAGTAGTTTTTCCCAAATCCTGCTGACAGACAAACAAACATTGGCGGTAATAACGCTGTCAAACGTATTTTGATAAAAAAAAGACTTTAAACTATTTTTGCAATTTCAGAAAATCTTCTGAAAAAAGGGGAACAGTCAGGAAACATGAAGAATAATCAAATGCCTGGATTGTCAATTAGCTCTCTCTGTAAGCTTCTTTGGTTTTGTTTCGCACTCTGTGTTCCTGACCCTGCAGTGCTTCATGTGGATGAATCGGGCACAATCTCACACTCATGAATTTGCCATTTGACCGGATCGGTGGTCTGGGCACACAGGCATCAGTTAGTCCATTGATTGCACTTTGTGACGTCCATTTGTTGGAGAGGAAGACGGACATAAATGGCTCTGGGGGCCTTTGGAAAGAGAACATATGCCCTCTTTTTAAAGATGAGAAGCCGTTTTGTGGCACATGCACACCATTAGCCGGGCACAATGGAGAGCCCTGAAGGCTGAGCGCTCATCCTATACATGCGAAACAAGTCCGAGGAGCAGCGCTGCCAAGGCGTGAATTATATGTTACAGTCTATTTGTCGAGCCGCGGTGTCCTCCTCAAGCTATTCCACAGCAGACAGAGTCAGCAGGGAAGGATACAGATACTATACAGCAGCTGCTTAAAGGACCATTCCGCAGGTTTTTAATGTTGTGCACCATTAACTGCAAATCAAGGATACGTTACAGTATTATTGACTCATTTCAAGAACAGAGGCTTTTCTGTACGTTTTCAGATCACTACATTATGAGGTGATTCTACTCTATTTGATTTACACTATATGGCTGAAAGTATTGTGATTCGTAATCTAAGGGAAACTTAATGTCGCTGAAGAACAAGTCTGTGTCACCATCTGTGTTTCAACACGACACAAATCCAGCTTTATAAGGTCAAAGACATGTCTGCACCTCAACCCCCCCCCAGGGCCGTTGGGGGTGCACTGAAACGGCTATCGGTAGGTAGATCGACAAATGTTTTAATAATAGATTAACCCTTTAAGTAATTTTTTCATGCAAAATTGACAGGAAAATTGTGTTTCCAGCCTCTGAAATATGGAGATTTCCTGCTTTTCTCCGTTTCATATCATATTAAAGTGAATATCTTTGGGTTTTGGACTGAAAGAACAAGACTGGGACTGGGAAACCTTTTAATGAAAGCTGCGATATATCCAATTTAGCACTTAATAATTTGGAAGTGCCTGAAAACCAAAGAAATATCATCCAAAGACCTTTGTTTATTTACAGTAAAACTGTAATTATACTATAATTACAACTATAATTTCAATGACATAACACTTAGGACACATCAGCAGCCGTCAGCAGGTTTACTGGTAAAATTATTTGTTTAGCTCCTAACACGCCATCACACACACTCAGGATGCAGGCCGGACCTGAAGCAACCTAAAATCTGCTCACTGACTTGTATTACGTGAGACCCGCCCACTTGAGAAGGCTGACCAGTCAAAAAATTACAGGTGACGACCTTTAAACGTGACAATACTGCACATTCCTAATCAGATGCCATCAAACCCTATTTTTCTCTGTTTAGTCATAAGTCAAATGCATTTAATTTTTTTGTTTAGTTCTAAAAACGTCCCTTGCCAAAGACAGTACCATCCCCGAGGACTTATATGTGATTCATGTATTATGTCATCTGAAAATTATACCTGGCAGACAATTAATGAGCAGGTAGAGGGCATTGTGGGAAGGAAAATGTCCATTTGGGAATTAAAAAATGTCTGTTCAACGGCCGACCCCAAAATCTCTTCTTTTGACGCGTCCTTGAACACGTCGGTGCAGGTCCAAATGCTTCACATCACCCCCCCAGTTCAACGAGCTCTGTATATTAATGCTGTTATTTCCAAAGTGAGCGTCTTATCACACACTAACAGATGTCCCGGACTCAAACAGATCTGACTGAGTGAAGTGTTGACAGAGCAACGTTTTTTTTTTTTGGCACCTCATGACTTCCCCGCACCCTCCACCAGCTGGGGGGGAGCCCGATTTGCTAATTAAAAATAGTTGCCACGTATAGCACGTGGGAACAATTTTACACATTTAGATCACACCTCTGCTCGTAGGCTTCACCAAAGCCTTGATCATTAATAAGACAATTCATATCCAAGAAGTGTCGAAAACATATATTATACATATAAAAATAAATATTTTCTGGCGAGGCTTTTGTGAGGATGTGAGGTTTTGCTGCTTTTCTCAGTTTCACTCGATTATTTATTCACCGTGAAATGTTTTCAGCTATTTTGGATACAAACATATGCTTTCACACGCTGCCTGCAGAAACGACACACAACAGTTTACCGTGTAGTCATTTAGAGATCTCCATATCATTATTGAAAATAATCACCTCACCTATTCAATCCCTTCTACACTGCTCCCACTCTTCTTTAAAAGGAGCCCAGTCTTGTCTGCTTCCCCGATAATGCTAAGCTATCACAAGTGACGTCTAGCTAGCGAGCCAGAAGGCTAAACATCCGCGTTGAGGGACGCAAAGTACGGAAAAGAGATCGATCGAGTGCTTCAGCAACGAATCGATCAGCTGGATTCTACATCTTCTCCTGACGCACAGCAGAGCGCTGTGTGTGTGTGTGTGTGGACCTGCTGTAGGGAAAGAGGGTGTGTGACATTTGGATGTGTGATCTATGGGGACTGCCCATTGTTCCAAAAGGCCATTTTTATGAATTCCCAATAATCCAAATAAATAAAGAAATAAAATAATCCGGTGCGGGCCCAGCATGAACGGGCATGATGCTTCTTTAATGGATCATTGGAGTTTATTACAGCTTGCATGTAGTTATGTTTATCATTGCACTCAGACAGTGCTGACTCAGCAGTCGGATAGAAGAACCAGTTTGTAAAACAGGGATAATAAAACTGCTCAATCGTATCAGAGTAATAATGAGTCAGACGTGTTCTCCACTTCTGTTTGAAGGAATTTTGGGGCAATTTCTTTGAACATTACGTAATCAAACTTCTGTCATTTTTCTCCCCTGTTAAAGATCTACGAATCAATGTTTTTAGGAGCACAAGGTGAAACACAAGTGAAAGTGATGCCAACTTTAATAAACCCCCTTTCAGACGAGAAGACATGCAGCTCACATTACGAGACAGTGGACACAGTAAAATGGCTTAAAGTCAGGCTGAAGAGGTAAGATGTTTAGTGTTGGCACTAGCAGGGCACTGGGGAAATATCGTATGCTCTTTCCGCATTGGGAGCTATTGAAAAAAAAAGGTAGCGCTCAGATATATATATATATATATATATATGTACTACTATACTGCCCTGATGTTACCTACCAAAACCGTGACTAGCAACAGCTAAAGCGTTAGCATGCAACTACATGCACTAGGATCGTTTAAAACGTGACCAGCACGGTGATCCCTCTTGTTTTTTCTTCGACAGTGTGTTTTTAATGCTCGTCTCCATCGAGGAGATTAGCCCGTGAGTCATCACAGTTACTTTGACCTTTGATCTCTGCCCTGTGAGCTGTTGATAATCTGTCTGTGACTCTCCTGGAGCCTCAACAAAGAGAAAATAACACAGAGGAGCAGATTGTCTCCTCTGGGTCTATTTACAAAGAGGAGAGACAGACAATCACACTGTGATATTCCCTCCTCTCATACTACACACACACACACACACACACACTCTGACTCCCCCAGGTCAACCCTCCTGAAACACTATTATCACATCTGGCCCAGCACTGAGCAAATCCCTTTCATATTGTTTCTAGTTAGAGTGAGAATGAATGAGAAAGACGATTAGTGAGCATAAGCCACTGTGTGTGTGTGTGTGTGTGTGTGTGTGTGTGTGTGTGTTATGGCACGAAGGCTGAGATCATGCTAGCTGAACCATGGCAGTTCGTCATGCTCTATTGTAGAGAGGAGACAAAGAGAAAAATGAATAACCAAGATCAAAATGAAAGGCAACAGCTCTCTGTTTCTGTCTCTGCGCGTGCAGCACAGAGAGACACAGCTGCAAAGTCAAATCTGTCATTTTCACAGAACATTGGAGGACGGCGCGTTAAAAACCATGAGCGATCACCCAGCAGTGCGGCAGCGTCAAAGACGTCCATGCTAACAGGTCATTCTCTCTGTTTGTGTTCCTCCTCAGATACATTAAAGGATAATTCCTTATTTTAAGCTCTTATTTTGGTAGATTTGTCCATGATTTCTATTAGTAATTAGGGCTGCAACTAACGATTACTTTCATTGTCGTTTTTTTTCTCTTTGTTCCATAAAATGTCAGAAAATGGTAAAAATGTTTTGTTTTGTCCTTAGCTTTAAAATATTCAGTTTACTGTCTGTCTTTGCGGCTTTTTTATTAGTAATAACAACATAATACTCACAAAGTTAATCGCTGAGATCAACATTGCATTTTGCCGTGTTTGTGACACTCAGAAAAATGTATTATTCTTTTCACAGGTGTTTCTTTTCTAAGGACTGTGTACGCGATAAAACAGCAAACATCTTTGTTTGCAACCTTGTTTTGTTTTCGTTATTTAAAGAAAATAAAAATCTTTATGATAAAAATAAATTGTACAAATTTAAACATCCTAGACGTCACATATCGTCAAGAAAGACACATGACAAAGTAAAATAAACATAAGGGAAATGAAGAAAAATATAGATTTCAATATTATACAACAGAGCACCAAAGTATATTCTATGCAAAAACAAACATTTATGATACTTACACGTTTTGTTCAACAAGATCTTTTTCGCCAGAAGTAAAAAGCAAACGTTCGGCTTTTTTGTTGGATGTTTTCAGCCTCGTCCTTGTGTAGTTTGAGTAAAAAACAAGGGTCATCACATATTGAGCTGTATTTACCCTCCCAGTATGTGAGGGCTTTGTGTATTTCTGTATTTGTGTGTATGGTCCGTTCTGGCTCCAAGAAACCAAGATGGCGACGGCCAAAATACCAAACTTGAGGCTTCAAAACGCTCGTCCACAAGTGAGTGACGTCACAGTGGCTACGTCTATGCCTACTTGTTCAAAAATGTTTGCTCCTTGGTTGGACTATAATACAGAAATATTTAGTTTTTATAGAAGAGTATTATGTTCAATGTAGGATTTGAAACCACAACCTCTTCTTGCAGAACAAGAAGAAAAAAAAGTTAACAAAATCAAAGTATATCCTGTATGTGTTTGAATGTGTTTGTGTGTGTCCACAGAGATAAGACGCCAAGGTTACAGCTCTGTCCAGCCTTCACATCAGCATACGACCCGCTACGACGTCAATAAACAGCAAGACACGAGAGCCTTCGACTCAATTATTCATCACTCAACTCTTTTGTCCGCAGTTAGCAGATCAATAGCTGCTATATTCAGCTTTCCAACAAAGTAAAGGATCACACCACATAACATATTGTTTCCATTTATTATGTTCCTGCTCCAAATGTTTCATGTGAGTGGCAGAAAAAGGCTGTAATTCTCACTACACCCCAAAAAAACGAAATTGTTTGGTAGATAAAAAAAAATGGAGAGAAACTTCACCAGTTTTCTTTTGTTACCACTAAAGTTCGTGATGAGTGTGGTGTGCTTGGTATGTTGGGATGCTCTCAGTCTGAACTACCATATTACAAAGCGATATATTGCAAAATGTAAAATACTTTATGATATTGATCCTTAAGAATTAGTGGACAAAGGACCTTTATGATCAGTGATGTTGGCGCCCATCTGGTGTTTGGAGTTCGCAACACAAAACATTTTAGTCTTTGGAGGCTCTTGTCTCCTTAACAAACAGCTGCGTACAGAACCTTCAGATCTCCAAGACAAATGCTAACTGCACCATCACCTGGACATAGGTAAACTAGCTAATGTTATGCTAACAAAACGTTGGCTAACATGCATAATTATCCTTCTGGTATTTAGCAAAATGCACGAGCACTCTTATCCCTTCTTTCAAAAATGACCCACTTGCTGTTAAAACAGACCTTGAAGGAGTTTCTTTTCATCAACCATCACAATGGACACGTGGACATTTTGACCGGTTGGTTTCTCTTCTGGGGACCATGAATGGTCCAACCAAATTTCAAGGAAATCATTCCAACAGTTACTCAAGTGTAATGGCAGAAAGATCAACATTGACCGTCCTGATGTAGCAGGGAAAAAAGTCAAAATAATTTCAAAGATCACCAGTTGTTTGTCAATATTTAAAATGTCTGCTACAGGATTAAATTATGCAAAGTAGTTTGACCAATACATCTTTGGTATGTAAAAGAACTGTCAGGAAACTGCAGCTTATGAGATAATCACTTGTTAGATTTTGTGTCTCCTCATTCCTCCCCTTTATTTTATATTACCAACATTTTTGACATTTAGCCCTAGAATCTTCCCAAAGGTTCAAAAAAGTCCTCGGTCCAGACAAGCCTGTTAATAGTTTTACTTGTAGGGCAACCATATCCTCAGGCACAGGGACTTAAATCCTATATTACCATCCCGATAGCTCTCCACCCCTCCCTCCCTCTGCACTATTTTCCACTAGATTGGTTAAAGTCTCCTCTCTTATAAGCTGATGATCCTTAATAAAACTCTAGAGAATGATACTTGGGCCATAGTTAAGCTTCTTAACCAAGATCCCAGGTCAGGTGATCGTTTATGTTGGATGTGATGTCACCATGAAGTGGACGTAGTCCCCATGACGTCACCCATTGGTTTGTGGACGACCGTTTTTTAACCTTAATTTTCTTCAAAAAAGCTTGGATGTGAAAAAAACTTAATTTCCATGTAAAAACATTTTATTAACAAAAAAAACTTAATTTTCATGAAAAAAGCTTGGATGTCAAAAAACTTAATTTTCATGAAACAAGCTTGGATGTGAAAAAAACCTTCATTTTCATAAGTAAGTTGCGGCTCTGTTCGCTCGGACATAATCTCAGTAATAAATGTCGTCTACGTTTCATATGATGTGTAAAATCTACCAGCATTTACCGTTTAGATCACATATGAATGGAATGCATGTAGAATAGTTGTATTTGTATTGTTGATTTAATGTGTGAACGAGCGATATAGAGAAGGTCACATAAAGATCAATATTAGCCTGTAATGTGTAATATACTGTTGAGTGGTAAGCAGGCCTGTTGGATATTTGGGGAGTTAGGTGGAGCGTTTTTTTATTGGTTAAGTGGTGCTTGGTCTGAAAAGGTTTGAGAACCCCTGGTTTATAGGCTGAAAAAAAGAGCGAGGCAAAGTCCTTGTAATGTGTAAATTTACTTGGCAATAAACCAAATTTTTAATTGATTCTGACCAGTATTCAGGCAACTTTGTGTGTTAAAAAAAAAAAACAGCGCCACCCCCCTGCAAGCATTAAAACACCGCGCGCAGGGCTCACACACACTAACTGTGAGAAACACCGCGCGCAGGGCTCACACACACTAACTGTGAGAAACACCGCGCGCAGGGCTCACACACACTAACTGTGAGAAACACCGCGCACAGGGCTCACACACACTAACTGTGAAAGCAAGTTAGCTTTTTCTTTTTAAAGTTAAGAGGAATCCTTGCTCAGACTTGCTCCTTTGTACGCTGCTCGTTTTCCGTTGGAACACTTTAGAGTGTAAATTGTTTCGCATTTCTGACTAGCTGCTGTATTTAACACCAATTAAAGTTTGAATCTCAAACTTCTTACGTTGCATTTGTTTAACACTCCTGAATAAAATGTCTATTGACGTGGCTTTTTTTGCTCCCTGGGTACATTAGGCGTATTAGGGCAATTGAAGGTAAAAACAACAAACAATTATTATTATTATTATTTAGAAATGTTATTATGTAACTTCAATCCCAGATAATTTGAGTTTTTATAATAACATAATATAGAAGCCTAATAATAAGAAATAATATAAGAATTTAAATACAAAATTAATATAATCAATATGTAATATAAATAATAAATACTAAGAATAATAATCATAATAATAATACAAACTGAATAATAATCAACATTAAAATTCAGGGGAGACAATTAGCCTACATTTTATTTGATGGGGGGCGGTAAGGGACCTGGATAATGGAGGGGGGGGGGGGGGCGCTGGCACAAAAAGGTTGAGAAGCACTGGACTAGAGAAACATCGTTGGTTATATTATACGAGGTAATCATACAGACGCTGTCGACATTCTCTGGGGTGATTTTAGAAAAGTTATAAAACTAAATACAACATGCCTGTAGAAACATCTTTCTTTTGTGATTCTGTACAACTAAAAAGTTAAATGTAAATGTTTCAGACTGCTAAAATGAGCATGAAGCGCTGATTCTACCGAACATACCTCGATTTGACAGGGACGGCGACCCCTGGTGGTAAAGAGAAACAAATGTCAGAAATAAATCATAAATAACTTACTAAATGTCTCCGTTTTATATTTATATTTCCACACCTGTTCAATAAACAAGTTTGAGAGTTTTTAGAAGGCTAATTTTGTCACTTTTAATGGAGCTAGGCGAGCACAAACATCCATGGGGGAGGCTACCACAGTCCATAAAATGGCCAACAGCCATTAGCTTAGCTTGAAATAACACATTCACCTACATGTCTATGCCATTTGAATGGCGGCGCGATGTTCCGGTCTCTGATTCAAACTGAGCTGCACCTTAATTCACCTGACAAAAGCGAACAAAGAGCAATAAACATTATTTATCCATCAGCATATCCATTGCCAGTCACATGCAATGCTAAATAAAAAAGGTACACATTTTCTTTAAATGTGAGATATATATTTACATATTTTCTGTTTCCCCTAAAACATTACAGAGTATTACATATTGCTATCACAACCTGTGTTATGATAATACAATTTACTGCAATTTATTGATAATGAATTTACAACTAAAATATCAATAAATACAGATGTTGCTTCCAGAAGAAATCGGACTGATCTGGACACAGAACAAATTCAAAATACAGAATACATTACAATATATTTTTCTTTTTTTATGAATGCAGGTGATTGTCAATGTATTTCAAGGGGAAACGTGCCGAGAGGATTTCTTTCTTCACATCTTTTTCCTGACATCTGTCCTTGCGTCTTTAGTTTGAGGGACTAAAGGAAAAGACACAAATGAGACATATCTGGTTGGAAGAAACGTTTCCGACAAAATGTATTTTTCTAACACAGATTAGTTGAATATGAAGTATTCATGAGGTTGAAATCTGAGATTGTGATCATTGTGTCATTGCTTATGGATTTGATTCTCCTCTGCTTTTTATAATTATATAATATTATACAATATGAGTGCTGTATATGTAGAGAAAAATAAATTATATAATTCCTTATATAATCTTTGTTTTCTCTAATCATTCTTTATTCTGTTTAACATTGCAGTGTTTGCTATTTTCTTTTAAAATGTATGTATTTAACCTTATTTAACCAGGAGTGTTTACCATTGAGATTCAGAATCTCTTTCACAAGGTGGTCATGGCCAAGACGGCAGCATAAAAGGTTTCCCATAAAACAGCTTCAAACAAAACAGCAAATTAAATAAAACAATGAATTAGCAGCGTTCAGAGACAGGACAAGTGCAACCGGTGGTCAGTCTTTAATCCTGCTTTTTTTTAATATAATCTTCCATCTATACACGTGTATTTAATTGCAATAATGTTGTTAACACAGTCGGCAGTCAAATAAGTAACCGGGAGCTGATTTGCAGTTGTGCAAATGTTTGTCCTTCTTTGTTTCTGTCCTGCAGCTGTGTTGACTTTTAACATATTAATAAGATCCATATTAAAGGATCGCGGGTTTGCTGTTCTTTCATCTAAGTCATCATTATAACAATCGCTCGTCATGATTTATTGCCATCAACGTACAAAACATACGTCTATTTCATACGTATGTATTTTAATCCTGGCAGTTAGGGAGGAGCATATTGAACAACTGATTGGATAACTCTCGCAGGGAGATCCCGCCCATTTCCCACAAGGACACGCTTTCTTGCTTGTGATCTGCCCGAATTAATCAAAAAGGGTAATATGCTATTGTCCAAATCTCTGTCCTTGTCCCCTCAGCACTGTTTCAAACATCCTTAATACATAATGTTGTTAAATGCTATGTTCTGTTCATTTAGGGAACCCAAATGATTAATTCACGAGCATTAATTGGGTATTAATTTATGAATTTGTGCTCACAAATGAGTTTAGTTTTTCTGTCCATGACACCTCTCAGGCTCTGTAAGCAAGCAAACTTTTTCTCATTCATATTAAGTTACAAAGTTCTTTAAAATAGAGGAGAAAATTGTGCAAATGAAAAATGTAAAATCGAGAAATCAAGAAAAACAAGAAAACAAAGAAAGATGTTTAAATAACATGCACTGACTTGGCTTCTCAAAGATTTTGCAGAACGTTGCAGCAACAAATGCATGATCACTGTTCTACACTGTAAAATATGTACATATTTTGGAGATTAAACTAATCTAAGAATCAGTCAACACCCAGGATCCATCATGGAAGAGGATGGAAATCCTTTAAATCCTCACTAGGTTCAGCTCTCGGTACATCTGAGTCATTTTCAGATCAAATATGTAGCTCACTTTCCTTCCACTTCAAGACAATTCTGGTTTGTACTTCCCACCAAGAAATGGATAAAGTGCCCCTGAAAAAAAAATCCCTGAGATGAAATCCAAGTTTAGAAAAGCGAAACAAAGAAGACATTAATTTATCATCTCCTTCTTTCACGAAAACAGAGAAAGAAGAGCTGTACTCAGCAGAGACGAGGCCCCGGGCCCCTCAGCTCGAAAACCAAGATGTGTGGGTTTTCTTTTTTTTTAAGAACGTGTATCTGGCAAAGCTTTCCATTGAGAGGGGCTGAGGAAGTGTCAGCGTCTCCAATTTGAGTCAGGCAACAGGACATATTGCAGGAAAATGGAAAAAGCACTAACCCCTAATTGTATTTCAGTGAAGCGATTGTGAAACCCGACACTCTCCTCTCTTTGCTTTACACCCAACAGCCATTATCCAGCGTCTTTAAAAAAAATGTCTGAAAAGCTCTTTTCCTGCATCAACCTAGTTCTTTCTTTTTGACTGCTCATGTCCTGCTAGTTGAGTCCAGTTGTTCAGGGTGTTAGCAGTCAATTAGACCAAAGAGGAGCTATGATTAGATTCAGCCGGGAAGCTTTTACATCGGTGAGGTGACCTAAGAAGAACCTGTCAAATCACAAACCTCTCATTTTACACAACAGCCCGGCGAGGCTGTTACACGGAAGCCAGACGTCAAGATAGAAACTGAAGCATCCCTGTCTGACGTTTTGGACAGATGAGCTGCCTCCTGTTACTCGCCTTTCACACCTTATTCTCCAGTAAGTAGTTGCGGTAGTGTCTACAAAACCATACTCACACAACATTGAATACTCAATTATTAAAATGCAAAGCCAATTAATCATTGGATAGAAAATTAACTGCCAAAAACTAATAATTTTAGCACACGATACAAAAACTAAACTACATAAAACATTTCCTGATATCTCTTCAACCTCATAAATAAAACCTATTACACTTACACATTTTGGAAATTGCTTTATTGTCTATTTTTCTCTAAATAGGACCATCATTTACTAAATGAACATCATGCTGTGTTGAAGAAGACTTGAAACTAGAGGTAATAAATTAAGTGAAGAGTAGACTCATTTTATCATAGACTTCTATACAATCGGACTTCTTTTTGCAACTAGAGGAGTCGCCCCCTGCTGGATATTAGAGAGAATGCAACCTTCTTTTTTTTTTAAATGGTGCAATTATGATGCATTCTGGAAATTATATTTATCCCTGTCAATTGCACCAATGTATGCATAAAAAGTATAAAATAAAACATTTTATCTGCAAAAAGTATGCTGCTAGTGATCAAGGAGTCTTATTTCTTTATTTTACTGACAAAAAAATCAAAAAGGCGTACTTATTTTAATTATCCAGGTATATTTTAGAATAAGAATAACACAAATATTTTTCAGCTGGTAAAAGAAAAAAGTAAAAATTCTTGTTACTTTGCACATTATTTTTTATTCCGACTGCACACTGACCATCTTTACTGACACGCCAGTAGTGCAAGTGTCAAAGACAGACACAATTCTCCTTTTTTTATTTAAAAACCCTTCTGTATGACACGGTATAGAAACTTCCCCAAAAGGCATCAGGTCACAATAGGCTATAAAACTGAGCAGCATCTTTTATGCTATGAAATTGAAAATACAAAATAAACAATAAAATATATAAAACTTGTGCATTTGTAGGAGTGTTTTAATTAGTTTCACCTCCCATTTCAAAACTCATCGGATCGGCACAAGTCACCCATTTTGAATTCAAAACAACAAATTTTGACGAAAGAGGACAAGTTTGCGTTCCTGATTCTTGCATTCAATGTCCTGCTTTTAAAATGTTCCGACAAAGGTTTAGTCTTCTCAGCCTACAAGTATTGATTATAGGATTTTACACTCTGGTTGAGATGGCTGTGTGGTATGGATATTTAGTGCAGGGAGCTCATTGCTGGTAATTGATTGTCTGACCGGTCGGAAGCAGAAAACCCTGATTGATCCGTTCATGATTGAATGATAGAGCCGCAGAACGATAATGAGACAGTGTTAAAGTAAAAAATCTATCGTTTAGGTTCATTTACTGTTGTGTTTACTGCTGATGGATGGACAGACCTGCAACTATGAGGTCACAAGTTCCCTACTCCGTCTTCTTCTGTCACTGTATGCACCATGGCAACACAATGTGGTAAATTAAAAAGGAAGAAAGTCTTCACTGTTGGCAGTGAAGTGAAAGCTGTGATACGAACCTGATGTTCTTTTGTTTTCCTGCAGCTCCCCCATATATATCTCCAGCCGACCGCGCGCGCTCTCTCTGCGAATCTGTCCACATACATTTTGCTCTGGTTGGAGTCAAACTGTGTCAGAGCCGGCGAGCAGGTGGCTGATCGTCAAACAGATGAAGGCGACAGGCTGCACGCCGAGGAAGTGGGAAGAAAGGGCTTCTGGAGCAAATAATTAAGGACTCGGCGTGTACATAAGAAGAAAAAAAAGCAAACACTGGTGTTTAAATTCTACCGAGAAATCATCTACATGCTCCGCCAATGGAAAAAAGTTTCTGTTGGAAAGCAAAGCAAGAATGGTAGGAGGAGATTCTATAGAGAATCTTGATATGGTCATTTTTACCCTGGATGATCATCGAAACTGCAGTGGAAAGTGTCCAAATCTATTTTTTCTCTGACAAGATGCAGATTTGTGTAAACTGCAAAAGCCCACACAGAATCATTCCCTTCTGGACCAGATGGATATATGAGACCATCGAAAGTTAAAGACAATCTGAAGAAATACAACTGTGTTCCTCTGTCAGCTGAGTGCTGTATATGTAGAGAATTACAAATAAACTCTACTTGGACCTCGACCATTGTTTAATTCTGTGTGTGGTGTAGAGTGGATTTTGGACCCAAAAGTAGAACTTAGACGGAGGATTGCAGATTTTCACACGCAGCTTTATTTTGAAAAAGTGAGTGTTTGGAGTTTTGATCCGGCTGTGAAGCAGACTGGGGAGGCAGACGGAGAGCGCAGGAGGAGATTGGATCTGAGGCACAGGTAGACACAAAATGATTGAGAGCACAGGGAAACACAAGGAATATCATGACCAGAACTATCGACTGGCCATAGCGCTGGTACCATGTTGGCGAACTGAACCAAAGGGCGGATTGTGGAGCGGAGGCTGGAGCTTGATGAGTGGTTGGTGTGCAGGCTGAGAGAGAACAAACAGGGAACCAACAGAAACATAAGGAATGAGGGAGAGGCACAGTTGGCACAACGACATTTTAGTTTTTCTGTGTTTTTAAATCAGAATCAGAAATCAGAAATCCTTTATTAGTCCCACAGCGGGGAAATTTACATGGTTACAGCAGAAAGGTAAAAAAGGATACAATAAAAACACACGTGAACACTACAATTAAGTGGATGGTTAAGTAGGTAAGTAAAGTGCGAATGCAGTGGTACCGGGCTAAATACAACAATAGTAACAATGAATAGTAAGTGTAAAAATATTGCAGAGAGATATTGCACATAGCAGTGTAATTTCACAGTCTGAATTGGTGAGTGTGTGGCGGTCTACCAGGGGCCGTGGTGATTGTATAGTCTGACTGCTGCAGGAAGGAAGGACCTGCGGTATCTCTCCGTGTGGCACCGCGGGTGAAGCAGCCTGTCACTGATGGAGCTGTTCAGCGCGGACAAAGTGTCCTGGAGGGGGTGGGACATGTTGTCCAACAGGGATGACAGCTTGGCCATCATTCTCCTGTCTCCCACCACCTCCACAGTGTCCAGAGGGCTCCCCAGGACAGAGCTGGCCTTCTTTACCAGTTTGTTAAGTCTCTTCCTGTCAGCAGCAGAGATGCCGCTGCCCTAGCAGACCACTCCATAAAAGATGGCTGAAGCCACCACAGAGTCAAAAAATATCCTCAGGAGTGCCTCCTGCACTCCAAACGACCTCAGTCTCCTCAGCAGATAGAGTCGGCTTCTTGTACAGAGCCGTTGAATTGTCTGACCAGTCCAGTTTATTGTTCGGGTGAACGCCCAGATACTTGTAAGATTTTACAATCTCAATGTCCGTTCCATGGATATTCACTCGTGAGGGTGGAGAGTGTTTGCGCCTTCTGAAGTCCACCACCAGCTCCTTGGTCTTCCCTGAGTTGAGCTGGAGGTGGTTCTTCTGGCACCAGAGAGCAAAATCCTGAGTAAGTTCCCTGTACTCTTTGTCGTCCCCATCAGAGATGAGGCCAACAATCAGTCATTCAGAGTCATTGGAGAACTTCTGCAGGTGACATTTTGCCGTATTGTGGGTGAAGTCTGCGGTGTAGAGGGTAAAGAGAAACAGCGCCAGAACCGTTCCCTGGGGGGCCCCCGTGCTGCTGACAATTGTGTCTGACTGACACTCCCAGGTCCTCACGTACTGTGGACGATTGATGAGGTAGTCCAGGATCCATGTGGTAAGTTTGTGGTCCACCCCCGAGCGCTGTAGCTTGTCTCCCAGAAGCAGGGGCTGGATGGTGTTGAAGGCATTGGAGAAATCAAAGAACATGATTCTCACAGTACACCCAGCCCTCTCCAGGTGAGAGAGAGATCTCTGTATAAGGTATATGACAGCGTCATCCACCCCAGTGCCAGGCTGATAGGCGAACTGTAGCGAGTCCATTGATGGTCTCACAAGGGGCCGAAGATATCCAAGGACCAACCTCTCCAGTCGGCCTGTATCTGTTGAAGTCCTTGGGACGAGGGGTCTTTGGCACAGGTACCACACAAGATGTTTTCCACAGCTGTGGTACCCTCCCTTGTTTCAGGCTCAGGTTGAAGAGTAGCTCCACTATCTCGCACAGCTGGTCTGCGCAGGATTTTAGGAGCCTTGAGCTAATGCCATCTTGACCTGCAGCCTTTCTCACCTTACACCTCTTGAGCTCCCTCCTCACTTAGTTTGTTGTGAGGGACAAAGTGCAGGTAGCAGGTGGGGGGGTGTAGCAGGAGACAGGGTGGGTGAGTAGGGTGACTGGGAGCTATGGGTTGAGGTAGGAGGGTGGGTGGAGGTGGCGATGGCGGACGTAACAGGGTCGTATCCTGGTGATACAGACAGTGGGGGTTGCAGCAGGTGGGAATGGCCGGGGGAGGGGTGCCTGACTGATCAAATCTGTTGAAGAAAATGTTCAAGTCATTCACCCACTTTATGTCCCCCTTGGGCTGCTGGGAGTCTGGTTCCTTGAACCCAGAGATGGTTTTTAGGCCTCTCCAGACTCCGCTGACATCCCTCTGCTGCAGCTGCTCCTCCATCTATTTCCTGTAGCTGTTCTTTCCCTCCCTGATCTTCCATCTCAGCTCCCTCTGTACAATCCTCAACTCGTCCTTATTGCCTAACATAAAAGCCCTCTTTTTTTCTTTGAGCAGAGCCTTTATGTCAGGATTAATCCAGGATTTGTTGTTGGCAAAACATCCTACAGTCCTGGTGGGTACGACATTCTTTACACAGAAGTTATATAGTCCGTAATACAATCCGTGAGGCTGTTAATGTCCTCCCCATGAGAGTCTACAAACACATCCCAAGCAGTAGTCTTGAAACAGTCTTTTAGGGCCTCTTCAGACCATCTCTTCACAGTGTGTGTGGTCACCGGCTGCCTGTACATAAGAGGTTTGTACACAGGCAGTGGGTGTACAAGGTTGTGGTCGGATCTTCCCAGGGGAGGTAGAAATGATGAGCTATAAGCCTCCTTGGTGTTGGCATACAGTAAATCCAGTGTTTTATTGTCTCTGGTGGAGCAGGTGACATACTGGGTGAATGTGGGCAGAGTGGCAGAGAGAGAGGCATGGTTAAAGTCTCCAGAGATCAGAAGGAGGGCATTTGGGTGCTGTGTCTGCAGCCTGCTAATAGTGGAGTTAATGATGTCACAGGCTGCGTCGGCGCTAGCAGACAGGGGAATATACGTTGTTATCGCGATAACATGCGCGAATTCCCGCGGCAGGTAGTATGGCCTCATGCTAGCGGCTAGCAGCTCAACGTCCTTATTGCAGACTTGTTCCTTAATAGTGGTGTGCCCAAGGTTACATCATTTATCGTTCACAAACACAGCCAGCCTTCCTCCTTTCCTCTTACCGCTCTCTTTCGTCCTGTCCGCCCGTAACAGATGAAAACCGTCCAGTGTTGCGTTTGTGTCCGGGGTTAGCTCGGTTAGCCAGGTCTCCGTGAATAGCATGATGCTACAGTCCCGATACTCCCGCTGGTGCCGGGTCAGCGCCGCTAGCTCGCCCATCTTATTGGGAAGAGATCTTACATTCCTCATCATGATGGATGGAAGGACAGGTCTGAAGCGCCTTCTCCTATCTCGCAGCTCAGCCCCGGCACGGTGTCCCCTTCTCCTCCTCCTCAGTTCACGGGGCACATCAGGTCTCTCGGTGGTTAACACCGCCATGCTACGGGATGCTAACAGCTGATCCCTGGTGTAAAGAATACAGCGTTGGCTGGACGTGGAATCACCGGACACAGATGTAAACAAAAGTAGTAGGAGAACCAGTGTAAAAAGAGCAAGTTTGGTGTCCATGGTTCACCGATAAGTTAAGCAGTTAACAGACAAAGTAGTGCAGAAAAAAAAGTACTTTAAATAAGAAGTATAACGAAACGGTGAGTGGTGAGTAGGACCTGCTGTAACAGGCTGCCACTCGAGCGGCGCCAAGGAACGAACCTGGGCCTAAATGCAAACATTATGCAATTCTGTTCTTTGAAGTGGTTGCTACGATGTTGCTGTTGCTATAGTTAGCGTGCACGTGATCAGGACATTTTAATATTACAGCAGTAAACCAGAAGTTATCAAAAACCCAGCGAGGGTAGACGACATATGTCAGAGGGAAAACCAATATCTGTTCCCATCACAGGCAGAAAGTCGCATCGAATCCTGATCCGGTACATTTGAACCCGGCTACAACTAAAGATGGATTAAAGACAAACATGCTATCTGCAAAGTGAGATTAAAATCATGTATGCTCAGCAAAATGAGATTAATGTTGTGGCTGACAAACGATATCTTCTTTCCCTGCTTAAATTTGCTGTGTGTTATACGCCCGGCCTCATATACGCCCTGTTCATTGATGCAGATCAGCCGCGCGGCGTGTGTACGCCGCCCGCTGGCGCTCTATCGCGCTTTGTCGGAGCTTTACCATGCAGACGTTTTGTTTTCCGGCAGCAGTGTCACGTTCTGGTGGCCCATCCATCACATTTCCAACTGCATTTATGGGGCAGCAGGTAGAAAAGCTGAAGCATGTGACACCAGCCACTTTAATTATGTGGGCCAATAAATCTGCTCTCAAGGAAATGTCAGTGAACAAAAGACGTTGAGGGCTGTGGAGTCTGAGGAGCTGTAGTCAGAGAGGGTCTTCGGATGCAGGGAGGAAACAGTACTTGACCTATTTAGCTGGATTTAGCTCTTGGAACTAGCAACAAATCCAAACCAGTGTCCAATTCCATACATAAGGTAGGGCTGCCTTTTAAACTACCATCTCTGTTTAGCACTGCAACAAGGCAAATCATTTCATGCTGTCAACTGTCCATTGAGTGAAAGTACTATGAGACACAAGACGAACACAGATCTAATGAAATAAGAAAGAAAGAAAACAATACTCAGATAAAGTTGAAATATTTATGGGCTGCCCTGGTAGCCCACCAAGTAGAAAGGACGCCCCAGGTACTAAAAGGCGAAGGCCCAGGTTAACAGTGAGCTCATGTGTTGGTCAGCTGTGTTTGGTGAAGTAATGAATTTATCTGTCAGGATAAAATAAGATCTTATAGTGAAAAAAAGATCTGAATCCGAAACATAAAATCTGCAAATGAAAAAAGACAAGAACTCAAATATCAAAATATATATGAAAGTAAAAAATTAAAATAAATAATTTATTATAAAGAATTACAAATCCAAATAATATTCAACCTGAAAAAAACTTTTCATAGTTTTAGTTTGATTATATTATTCTAATTTTCAAAGTTCAAGATCAAAACTCGAACTTTCATTTTCAATTTTCTTTTTCAAATCTGATCTAGCTCGATATGCCTGGAGTACATTGGACAACGTCTAAGCGCTAGCTGTTGAATAAATCCAAACAAAACTGTCATCACAAACAAAACATTACATATTTACATTCATTAATCACATCATGCACAGCAATCACTCAAAAATAGGCAGGAGGATGCACGTTGAAATAGCTGTTTACTCTCTCTCATGGACTTCCTTCTGCACGAAGAAATAATGAAAATCAAATTGAGGCCGAAAGTTATATTTACAACCACGAAAGTCAAGAAACCGGGATGTGTTTTGTCTATCGATCTCCTTCAGTGCTATGGACAAATAGGTATCTGAACACAGGCACTCAAAAAACCGAGACACCAATTAAGTCCCGTGTTTATCCGTATGCAAACCGAAGTGTAAAAATGCCGAGCTGTGGTTTTAGAGGGGGTTATGTGCCGGACTATTTCTTGGAGTAGAATATATTTACAGTATATATAATCCCTCAGTGGGAAATTCAATTACAAACGTAGCTTGAAATAAACACACGTGCTCAAACACATGGAGAGGTGTCAGAGCGAGGGGGCTGCCATGTTGAGGCACCCTGAGCAGTTTGGGGTTTGGTGCCCGAACATGGCACAGGAGGCGAACTGGCACGTCTCCAGCTCCCAGTCCATAATCCGTACGTGGTCCGTGCGGGGACTTGAACTTGACCCTTCGGTTATCAATCCAAGTCCCTACGGATTGGGCGACTGCCACCCCATGAGTAGTAACTTCATGGAGTCTTATCGCTTGCCAGTGTTTATGCTAAGCTAATCGCCTCTTGGTTCCACCACCAAACATGCTAACACTTCTTTCATGCCAGACATGCTAACACTTAATTTAAACCAAACATGCTAACACTTCTTTCACGCCAAACATGCTAAAACTTCATTTACACCTGACTGTGAGCCGATGCGCTCACACCGGGAAACCACAGAGGGAGAAATTAGACCGGGAGCGTTCTTTGAGACTGTGAGACAGTTTATTAGAGGCGGCTCGGTCGTTCTTTCCATCTCCGTCTCCGTCCCTGTCTCCGTCTCCGTCTCCGTCTCCAGCCCG
>CALSCE010009356.1:2504753-2556143 GCA_943593645.1 Bovichtus variegatus
CATCTCCTCCCTAGCAGCCAACCCCGCCTCCACACCCCACTGCCACACTGACATGCTAGCATGCAGTCCCCGAAAAGCATGAATTCTGACTACATCACATTATAAACAATCACCTTGTTACTTTGGTAAGTTGAGGTATCTCTCCCTGCATGGTGGTCCGGGAGAAAAAAGTTGAACCTGCAACGCACTGTTGGCCGATCACATGCGTGCTACTGCACATTCCTGGAGGATGAATTTGTAATGTGAACGGGGTAACTGTAGTCTTTATATCGTGATCCATGCGAAGCAGCTGTCATGCTATCCACCGTCTACAAATGGCCACCATCTTCCTCCACATCAGATGCCTCGCTCATCCTACAAACAGCTTAATGTTTTGAATACTGTCAGATGAGGCACTGTAAATGAAGGGCTGGAGTTCATCTGCAGCTCCAGTAAGTGTTGTGTGTGTCTCATCACCATCAGACCTGTGTAAAGGTGTTGTGACTGACTCCCCGTCATTTTAGTTCTGACCTGAATTCAGGACAGTGAAGACCACTGGAGCAAACTGAAGCTCTTCACGACCTCTCGCAGCAATTCTGCTAACAGCCTCCAAATCCTGCCCTCGTTAGCAAAGCTCCGAGCTCTTCTGTGATTGTTTTTTTTTTGTGGCTGGAAATGGAAGAGATGTATTTCCTTACGTGTTATAATCTCTATTTTGGGAGAAATGTTCCGCAGATTTACTTTGTAATACCCCTCAAAACGGGAGGAACCAGGATATAAGTTTTCATTTTCTCCATCAACGATGTGTTTATCCATGTTATAGACCTCTGTTTGGTGAAAAACCAGTCTTCCCTTTATTAATTAATTAATTAAAACATGTAAAACATGTCAAGCTGCTGCTTTTCCAGCCATGAAAAAAGAAAAGCAGGTATTTTTAACATTATGCAGTATCACATGATCTAATATCGGGAAATTGGTTTCAACCACAATGATGATGAGTTGGGTTATCAAGCATCGTAACACCTCTATCAACATCTTTGCTCCTAACTACTTTAAAAAGATATAATTTGGAAGCCATGTAGGGACTGACTCTTACTTTGACGAGTTATTTTTGTGGTATTAATTGATTTGAAGGTTTTATTTAAATTTAATTGTGAATTAGTTCTTAGTTTTGACATTTAAGCATTTATTTCAGAAAATGGTTGTGACCAGTATTGTTTTCTGGGTAACAGACTGTCAGGACAAATGGGCTTATGGTCCAATGTGAGAATTTTCTGACTTTTGGGGTTTGGAATAATGTGGCTGTGTGAAACAATGGGCTGTCGCTGGGACAGGTTACTGCAGGGCAGGAGGTCGTGGCAGGATCTGGGACAGTATATGAAAAAGTCTTTACCTTCTCTCTGCGATGTCTCAGCAAGCAAACAGGATAGAGAAAAGAGGGATACCAAAAACAATGTACTGTTAGAAGACACTAACTTCAGTTGTCTGACTCCGATTGATGAAGCCTCATATCTCCAGATAAACTGGAGAATGTGTTTCTTGCACAAAAACCTTTAGTTTACAGTATTGCATTGAGATAAACTTGAAAAAAGTAAACCTACCCTTCAACTAAACCTGGGATTAACAATAAAGTAAACTCAAGCGTCAACGTGGGAAGCACGGACTAAACTAGGATGGCACTTTGGCGGTCTTTGGCGATAGAATGAAAGCGCACAGACTTCCACCAATGGTGCATTTGAATTGCATTTGAGTTGGGATGACGTTCTCCCGACTTCGGTGTGTTCATGAGCTTTAATTCGTAAAATGGAAGCGACATGGACGCTGCCAAAAAGACGTGTCGTAGGCCTCTTTTATTGCTCAGAATCCCTTAATTTTCCTTAATCCTGTTGGCAGGCAAACAGACAAACTGAGCCGAAAACACAGCCTCCTAAAGTGATAAAGTCAATTATTCACACAGCAATCACATTGTTCTTCCTGCCTGAATGAATGTTCACGTTAACAACCAATCAGTACCAAAACTTTGCCTTTAAAGCATCACCTTTCTGTTTTGGATTCAAATTCCCATCAACTGCAAATTACAGGTTGCACTCTCTGCTGAATACTGTGAAAACTGTTCAACTGCAAACCAGTTCCGTGTCTGTTCCACAGGGAAGCCTCTGCTTTGTTACAGTTAACTGTCACACCGTGTGACCTATGCATCTTTTATTTCTCTTTTATACGTTCACAAAGGATGTGCACGCTGCTCTGCTGAGGTTCAAACCTTATACACGAATGTATGGAGCAATAATAATGCAGTTTCCTCTGAATGCCATCTGTTTTAAATACGAATAAACTTCCCCTCGAAGGTCCTCCAGATGTCCACATTTGAACTTTTGCGAGTTGTTCACCTCCATTCGAGTATTGACCCTGCGATGACCGACGGCATTTCACTGATTCGGAGCCCCTCATGTCCACGGGCGATGGCGGCCCGCACTGCCGACACCACCACCTCATTAAAAATGCCGGTGGGTCTGATCACAGGGGGAAATATTGTTATCCAGCAGACTGACTCAGCTGTACCCTGAGAGTTAACACCAACACACTGCAGCTGAGCACAATGACACACTAAACCACACCGTTGAACGAAATCAGACATCTACCATGTGACATGGACATTTATCATGTTTGGAAACTGAAATATAAATATGACATTATAACCAGCCATCACTTCGTTTGACAGGTCATTTAATGGGACTAACACTATAATCGCAAGTCTATATAATGTTCTCCGATGCAGTTAAAGGTTTCTTTGAATCCATTAAAAATCTGTAATATTTGGAAACAGTAGGAAATTATCAGCAAGTGAGGATCTTATACGTACATTTGGTGATTATGCAAACTGAATATACATCAAATATTTATGTTGAAAACGTTCGGGTTGCCCTCTGCATAAAAACAACGCACATTAAATGCTACTAAAGAAACTAAATGAAAGTCTTTAATTGCGTGGGCATTACACAAGTGAACAACTCATAATAACTCATAATACGTATTGTAAGTATGTCATATGCTATAAGGTATCAGGTATAAGGTCGAGGTTGGTTGGTACCTTACATACAAATAATTTTTGACGAGTTCCACGCAGTACGGTTCACAGATTTGGAATTTCTGAAAAAGGCCGTATGGATCAGTAAGTCTGCAGAGACGCTGAGTTCAGGATCATGTTTCAAATACGCTAAACTGCTCAATGTGTCATATGTCGTATGTTGATTGATGTAGAAGAAAAGTGAAACTATGTGGAAACGTGACTTAAATACTGATCGTGTGTTAGCAACGATTTTTAAAGTTTATTTGAAGATTATAGGGGGATTTTGAGCTAAAAAAGTTGCGTCCCCTCGCTCTACATACTGTATCTACTACTTTGCACATTATATTAATTCATCAGATAATGACTAACATTGGTTTCCTAACACATGCACACAGTAAAGCTCGTTGGGAGCACTTTAGGGTTGTGTGGACAGGAGGGAGGGATCGAACCACCAACACTTATATAGGGATATAAACATGGAAGCAATTGTATTCTCTGCTTTACTGAACTAAGGGTCTCTGCTCTTTAGTCTCCTACTAGCATACTATACCACACCATACCAGTATATATACCATCAATCAAATCAAGTTTATTTATAAAGCCCAATATCACAAATGTGTCTTCACAGACTGTACAGGATACGACCCTCTCTGTCCTTAGACCCTCGCAGCACAAGGAAAAACTCCTTAAAAGAAACAATTAACGAGGGGAAATGTGCTAAACCTCAGGGAGAGACTGAGGAGGATCCCTCTCCCAGGACGCACAGACGTGCAATAGATGACGTGTGTACAGAACAAACAACACAGTAAAAATACAACATAGACAATCTATGTTACAGAAATGATGATGTGATCGTATATTAAAGAGATGGATCCACGAGGAGGACAAAAATTATATATATAGCAACATGAGCGTCAGGCAGGACCAGAGCGTAATGATCCATGATCCAGACGTAACCTTTAATAGTGGCAACCTGCCAGAAGAGAGACACAGAAACTGCGGGGATGAGTTTCCGTGTCTGGGAACTCCATAGAGAGCGATGTCTGCGCTGCTACAGGCTTCAGTACTTGGTATCGTACCAACACTTCAGCTGCATGTTCATCAGTTCAGCTGAGGAAAAACAATCAGTCACTCTGGAGAACTGCTTCAGTGCATAATTGGTTCATCCTATGCATGCCAATCAGGAATCTTGTTCCTCCCAACGTATTAATTCCACAACTTTGATAACAAGGTCACTGGCAACATGCGTGACAGAGAGCTCGGTACAATCACAGAGAGCCGCTGAATCAGCGTGTAATGGCTGATGTGATTGTTCTGTGTTCTAGCTAACTGAACGTAGCACGACCTCACAGTAACGACACGTTCGACATGAAGAATAAAGTACATACATAACATCAGGGAGGTGTCCATTCATTATGAAATCCTAGATTTAAATTGCAAATATTTGAATAAATAATTAAAAGCTAGCTCACATGGAACCAGCCAAGGTTGTTCTTGATGAATTAAGTGTTTATCTAATTGACACTTGACGCTATTTGTAAGAAAAAACATTTAGGATTTAGGACTAGGCTACATTGGCTGCAATCAAAAATAATTTGAGCATATTAGATGTTAGTTTGAATTTGTTCTAACGCACAGACATGATAGATATGAATCTCCTTATCTCACTGTCGGAGAGAAGTGTCCCAACATGTGGCACTATCACTTTAAGAAGAGCGGTTACTCAAGTCACGATGATTCATTTGATATTTTTACTTCTTTTTGTAATACAGCCAAATACACAGAGATGTTGTCATTCAGTATCAATGCTTTCCCTGTCAGCCTGAGCATGTGCTCACTGATGAAGACGAAGAGGAAGAACAATAAGTGTTTGTGACGTTTAATTACTCGTCAGGGAGGTTTGAAACAAACTTGACGAGGAGCCTGATGGCGGACAAAGAGAAAGCAGGTCATCGGAGGCAGATGTCCTGATTAGATTTTCATCATCGCTGCATTGTTTCGGTGTCTCTAATTAAAGAAGTGACATTTGAAACAGAGTCCGGGGTTGCTGGAGAACTCAGACTCTCCTCCCCGTCTTCACTGACCCTTCTTTCTCCACGTGGCCGCCGTCAACGCACATTGTTTAATCAGTCACCGTCCCCGGCTTCTGGCCTTCCCCTGGGTCTATCGTGGCTGCCCGATGGTGAATGTCAGAGGGTCTGGTAATGAGTTGTTATTGTGCAACGATAATGTATCATTGATTGCGTGATCGATGGCTCACTGGAGGAGCCCAGGGGGTCGTTGGAGGGTGTTGAGTGGAGCGTTGAAGCCGGCCGTCGTGCTTGCGATGCCTTCGCAGCCCATGGGGACGGATGCCAAACCTCTGGCCTCTCAACGCGCCATCCTCTTCATCGGAGGGTGACTGGATGAAATACACTAGGAAAAACAGTCATGGGGTTTAATACATGTCCATATACTCTTGTATATTAAAATGATTTTACTTGGCTGAAAGAAAATAATTTTGCAAGGGCAAACAAAGCACAACGTGGCCACAGGATTGCCACCAGTCAGTCCCAACTCTGCCCTCTGACATTAATAATATTACATGCTAATCCATGTTTTAAAATACCTGTCCATCAATTTAGGAGAGATACTAGCATACTAAAGTCCTGTGTTTCGTACTTTATGACATTTTCTTTACATGGGATTGTACCTTTAAATGCAATATAAATATAAAACTTTAGTATTTACACTGTAATTGTGATGCAAGTTTGGTTGCCAAAATGTGATCACAAACAAGTCAAAAAGATGAATGTTCCTGTCTATTTAAGATCATATGTGCGATGTTTGAATGTCAGAAGGCGAGCTAACCCACTCACCATGATAGCTACATGCTAGAAATGATTTGAACCCGGGATTGAAGCTACATTATGTCTACAGTTTGTATTTGGAAAGTCTAACATGCTAATCTAACACACCAACGGTGGAAAGCAAAACATCACAGCACAATTGTTTTTGTGTAATTCGAGATACCGAAGTCATTTTGTTGCACTTCATTACGAGTCTCAATTCTCCAGATAATCAGCAATAATTGAATCCCATTTGCTCCCTAGACGGTCACATTGTAGCTACTGTAGCCTGGCAACGCGTATTTAAGCACGTTTATGCATCAGTGTGTGCGTGAATACACGTATATGTGCATTCAGACGTTGTTGGCAAGTGTGATGCGGACAATAAAGTAGATCTTATATTACCCACTCTGTGCCCCAGGTTTGAAATGATGCAACGCTATGTGACGAAGTGTGTGTTGGCTTTATTCTACCATTAGCTTAATATTAGCCTCCTCCTCTTCTATCTCTTATCTTTTGCTTTATCTTAGGTTAAAGAAGAAGAAGAAGTAGCTTGAACTCAAAGTTTCTAAAAAGACCCTCGTACTGAGTCCTGTGACACTCTGGCATGAGGCAGATTGAGCGTCGCGGTCAGAAAACGTCACGTTCTGCCAACACGCTTGTTTCCTGGCCAACGTAACGCAAAAGGGAAAAGGTCACGACCATCATGTTTAACCTCCTGTCAGTGACTCACACGCACACACATGCACACACACACACACACACGTGTTTACAAACAGGAGCTGTGAAAGAAGCGATGCATGTCAGTAAAATATAGAAATGTTTTTTTAGATTTCTTAATTAACATCGAATTGATATTAACTTTACATAAATGTATCAAAGCATCAATTTAGTTTTCTACACAGGTAAAAATAAAAACATATTTATTCAGTTTTTACGTTGTGACATTACAATGATTGATATTCATTTAAAATTAAATACGTGTAACCTTTATGCAACCACATTATTTGTAGTTTTTAACAACAAGTAAAAAAATATAACAATCAAAATTGGATGGCTTTCCAGATAAACATTTCTGCAAAGAGAAAACGTTAAAACAAACATGAGAAGAAAAATAGGAAGAAAAATATTCCTAAATATTCCTATATTCCTAAAACAGCACAAAAGCAACTCCATCAGGAGTCTTTGGGAGTTCACTCTTAGGAAGCGATGGCAGACGTTTACCTTCGATCGGTTGTGTTTCTCATACGGCGTCGCTGCCTCAGGTGTGAGATACGTGTTTCTCTGCAGGTTCAGCTGATCGATGTTGTATCCCAGCAGGCACTGACACACAACAGAGCATCAAGTTGAAAAATCTGCGGTGGGAAATATTAGCGCTCTGCGTGCAGGTGATGGAGCTCCGTGTCCTTCTTCTTCCCACATAACCTTTCCATCAACTCTACTAATTTGTTCATTTTCTGACGAGCGATATCCTGGCTGATGTCGACCTTTCTGTCATTTTCTCGGCTGAACTTTTGAGCTGCATCAGCAAACGGCTGAACAGGTAACTTTGCTTTCAGTTTAAGACATTGTAACACATGTCACCACATTATACTTGAAGTGTGAAATGACCATAAACAAAAGAGCCGTTGGCCTTTTCTGTATTTTTACACTCAGTTATGACTACAGGCATTTCTCAGACAAGAAATAAAGAGAAAATGTGCAAAATCTTTGTATAAATCAGATAATAAATGTGCAGCATTCTGCTCAGAGGTGTATCTGCTACAACTGTGCATACTAGGAAATCACAATGGCACAAAACTGATTTGCAGTATGAACTATAATTCATGGTGGTATATTATTATGCATTTATATTCAGGCTTGTGAACTGATGACATATTCACCTGCAACATTTTGTCGAGCTGCGCCTGCCAACGATCCTACAGAAAGAAATATAAAAAGTGGTTTATTGTGTAAATCAAAACATGTCTAATAAAACTAAAATCGCTTTAAAATCGTTTTACAACTGTACTCATTTGTAATTTAGTTTTACTTTATCTTCACGATATCCGTTGATGTGTTTTCACATATTTTTTTACTTCTAATGCACTAAAATTTTAAATAGATTTGATTTATTTAGTCATAAACGACATAACTACTCAACAAAACAGGAAGAAAAGCAAAAAGAAATGACAACGATTGAATCCATTATGGGAGCTGTGTGTGTGACTCAGCAGTCTTTGTCTCTCTTTCACTCTCTCATCCAGCGTCTTTGTGTCCTGTCCCTGCGTCTGTCTTCCCTCTTTTCCGTCTCTTTCTTTACCTGTTAGTCATGTTGCTGATGCAGGTGGCCGACCGTGCGTGTTTACGAGGATGGAAAAGTCATCTCCCCTTTGTGTGGGGCAGACGAGGTGACGTCACGGCCACATACTTCCAGCTGCTACAACGGAGAAGCAAAAAAAAAGAGTGATCTTCAACATCGGTGGCAAATGTCTCAGTCCTGCTGAATCAAAGAGTTAGAGCCACAAATATGTTCTGCAGTCTTACAGGGAAAACACGAGGAAACACGAGAGAGCAATATGTCCACCTTCAAAAGCAGCAAATGTGTTCGATGTTTTTTATTTTTGTTAATTTTTCTCCCTCAGCTCGCTGGTGTTTATGGCAGCATGTAGTCTTATGTGTTGTTTACCTCCTGTGCTCCTGGTACTCGTGCCTCACGAACGCATCAACCCAGGGAAAACTAAAGGGGGGAAAGTTTAATGAAATAAAATACGTCAGTTGCTAAAAAAGTGGAGCCTGTCAGTATGTGGGATAACCCACACCCTAAACATGTTTACAACGACACAACATGAAATATTATTTCTACAGTAGGCTCTGGGGATTTTCTTTCTTTTTTTTTTACAAATATAATATTTTTGTTGTTTAAAGACGCACAATACAAAGAGTGAAATGGAACCGTGTGTGTGTTGTATTGAAACTATAAACATAAAGATGTAAGGTGCATTTCTGTAAGAAACATCCAAAAGCCTTAAAACTCTCAAAAAAACAAAAAAAAAAAAAAGATCAGTAACTCAATCTGTTCACTTTGGGATTCAAGGTCAAGGTCAAGGTCAAGGTCGCAGGTCTGCAACACCTGAGTGCTCTGAATTTACTCCAGTTCACACTTTTGGCTTTTTCTCCATAGCAACAGTAGCTGAGGCTCATGGGTATCGTAGTATTTAGAGAGACTGAAGAAACGAATTAAACTAAAATATTTGAAATAACACTTTATGGAGCCGTAACAAATTATTATCATTATTATATTACAACAACATATTGCTAATAATAATAAAGGTAACCACTCATTCCACCTCCATCATGATTCTCTGTGATCTTTTTATCCAAACATACTTTCATGTTCATCCACGAGTGAGTCATATCTTCCCTCTGCCCTTCCACGTTCAGTTCACATTAAACAGCTTTGTTAGCGTGTGAGCGCTGAGAAACGAATGACCTCACGACTCAGCATTACATCCACCCGTCATGTCTTTCAGCGGCTATTTAGTAAAACTAAAAAAGGTAAACATGGAGAACAGGACTGCACAATTAAATAAGCGCTCAGCAGTTTGTCGTTTAATATGAGTAGTTTGTGTCTCACGGACATTATTACATTTAAATACTGCACTATTACAATGCTAAAGCTAGAGCTACTGTAGCACGGTTGACGCGTTGGGCCTCGTGCAGGAAGAGATATATATATACGAACAAACTTCCTCGAATTTTGTGTTCGTATCCACGATTTGATGATTTCTGGGATTTCCATTGTTTTCTTATTTTTGCTCTTCTCTTGTGTGAGAGAATATTTTACGAGTGGTCGAATGCACGCTTACCAAGCGAAGGAAAAATCATCTTGTTTTCATAGTCCACAAATTGTTTGTCCAACACTCGGAAACATAGAATTTCAGGAACATAAAAAAAATGAATATCATATAATCACATTTTTACAATGATATTATACTTTTAAATACTATTGGTCCAGTTAAGACTACAGAAACCCTTGGAGGATAATACTATTATATCATAATATATAATATCTGTATATATCTGTGTGTATATATATACATAATTATAATATAATAATATATAATAGTGCATTATTGAAGCTCTTCGAGGCTTTTTGAGTTATTACTTTTATTTATAAATTTGGATATGGCTTAAATGTAAGTGTGTCTGAAATTCTAGACACACACACACACACACACACACACACACACACACACACACACACTTACACACACACACACGCGTTTGATCATGAAGGTGTTGAAGGAGTTTATTCTGGGTAAGTGTGTGTGGGGGGGGGGGGCGGTCTGTTCCCCCGTCAGGCCCTGAAAAGTAACTGGGGTGTGAAACAGAATTAAAGGATCAGTTCTGCTAATGCATCAATCAGAGTAAATGACTTTGGCGTGATGTTCAGGTCTGTCACCGAGTTTACAGGCACTAAATAAGAACGCTTCCTTCTGAAACAAGTTTTTATTGTGATGGAAATAAACACACTCTTGGAAAACTGACAAATGTTGTTGTTTGTTTAAAAGACACTTGGCTATTTACATTTTCTGGGAAGGCAGGGATGCATGTTCCCAAAGATTTCAGTTAAGTCATTTGACGTCCTCTAACTCAAAAGGCTCGTACGAGATGAGCCTGCACAGATTCACAGATCGCCGATTACCACACAATGCAGCCAGTTAGATATTTCTCCACCGACCGCAACATTTCTGGCATCAGTAGCAGATAAAAAACCGGAGGGCTCCTTAAAGCTTATCTATCTGACATTCAGAGCATTAATATGGTGGAGTTATGTCTACCTGAGCAGAGAATGAATGCTCTCCTTCTGTGTGCGTGTAATCTGAGCTTCTCTGTGCTTTGTTTGCTGCATGTGCGTGTTAGTGCACGTGAGTCCTTGTTTGTGCGCCCCATCACTAGCTAATGGCCGTTGTTCGACGGTTACCGCTGATAACACCGCGGCGCTGTTAGCACCGTTAGCTGTTAGCGACCCCGGCTCAGCCATCGCCATATTGAGAGCTGTGTGGAGTCAATCCCTCCATCATAGATGTCCTCTGAATTTCCTATTTAGCCCCTTTAACTAAATGCTAATTCACATCCCAAGAAATCTGAGGAAGCAATGATGGACTACCTTCATGTCATTTGCCACATGAACATGAATTAGAGCTTCGATACAACGAGGTGCCCGAGAGACAAGAAAACCTTAATTTCTGCCCTGCAGCACTTTTCTTTACTTGTTAAAAAAATGTCTTTTCTTTTCAAGACTCAAAAAAACGAGTTTCCTATCAAAATGAAATATCAGCCATTTGACATCTTCAGGTTAACAGAATTACAAAAAAATGAAGGAAAGAAAAAGAATGGAAGGAAAGTGTAGAAATGAAACACTTAAACTGTCTTTTTCTTCATATACATTCAAACTACAGTGGATCAATAACACCAGATGAACAAGTTCTGCTGGTTTACTGTTTCAGTTGCTGTTGAACTTTGTGATATTTGTAGTCTGTATTTAGTGACAAAACGTTTCCCATGCCTTTATCTTTTAGTTTAGTTTTTTGTCTCATCTTTTCTCCTATCACATTCCATACTACGAAGATTAATGTATACAAAAAGTACCAGTTTATAATGTGACATTGGTACCAGTCTGTCTTCTGTCTGGCGAGCGAATTTGCTGTTCATGTTTTTAGTATTCAGCTGCTAACTTTAGCAAACAAACTCTTTCAACATGACAGTTTTTTCTCCATACAGGAAATGAAGTTAGGTGATGAACCAGTGAGGCAGACGGATCACAATTTAATTCATTAAACTGATTAAAGCTGTGTTAGCACACAGTCGGCTGCTCCACTTAACTCCTCAGAAATCCTGTAAAGTGACTTCAGGCAGCTGCACTCAGCACACCTGTCTGTGATCCCACATGGACCCAAGGTTAGCACATTTCGTGTAGTTGATATTCGGCCTGGCATTGAACAATATGTGTCTTTTCTCCTTCCTGTCTGCGGTGAAGCAGTTATTAACATGCTGTAGCGACAGCTGGCTGGGAAACCTGTCCAGGGCAGAGACAATATTTACAGATGTGACCTCGAGGTGTGTAGATTTATTCAGCAGAGGACAGAGTCAGTGTGTGCTGCAGAACAAGACAGTCCGTGGAGATCAGTCCGTCCTCCCCAACAAAATGTTGTTCAGCTCGCATGTGCAGGCAGCTTATCACGACCCATATTTACGTTTAGTGGCCCTTATGTAGGAACATTCTCTTGAATTTCTCTTTTACTTTCTCTTCATTTTCACTGAGAAAAAGAAAAAAGAAAAGTCACCTCCAGATGCAGGAAACGTTCTTAACCAAACCTGCTGTTACGGGTGCGGAATGATGAATCCACAGTCATGAATAGCTGAACGCAGGCCGTGTTGTCTTAATTGGGATCAATGGACCAGCAGTATTTCTTTAAACCACAAATTGAAGAATCCGATCATTAGAATGACTTTCACCCAGGAGACTGCTGTTCGTGTCCCGTGTGAAACCAAATTCAACGTTTACTTATTTTAACTTTATGTAAACTTAGTTAAGAAAATTGCATTACTGATTTACTGCACAATTTCCCTAATGCAGATAAAATGGTTAAAAGAGTGCAAACCTCCTCAAGGCCAACGCTGCATTCTCATGGTCCTCGGATCGTCGGCGTTTAAAACAACACGTTGATATCTGTTTCCCAGTTGTTGTTCCGACTTGAGAGGGGATTCACATTAATGTTGTGCTATTAGGAACCCATTTTTCTGATTATTCTGACACGACATGAATGCAGCACAAATGCCCCATCTCGCAATGTTAGTGAAAGTGAAACGTCATTTGCGTATGCGCCCCATAATTCGGATCCGGTCCAAATTGTAAAGGATCCTTTCAGGGCCCATGATACACCCTTCCACCAAGTTTCATGTATATCAGGCCCGTAGTTTTTCTGTAATCCTGCTGACAGACAGACATACAAATGGACAAACGGACAGACAAACCTCCTTGGCGGAGGTAGTAGAAACAACAGAGTGTGTCCTCGCAGTTTATTTCTCGTAGACTTCAGACTGTGTGTCTGATTCTCTCTCAGCTGCTCTGGCACATTGTTCCTCGTGCAGCCGAAGCCGTTAATTATGGAAGCCAGTTCACAGTTTCGATAGCAGTGCTTTGGCGCTCTGCAACATCCCAGCTGTCAGTTTAATCATAGAGCGGGGTCGACGACACCGACCACGCCGGGCTGGCTCTGCCTCGCGGCATCCCAAACTGCAAAAAATATCTGTCCTGAAAAGTGTTGCCCGACGTCTTCGATGTATGTAAGAGAAAAATCCCCAAAACTTTTTTTCTGCATTTTGTTTGTTATATCATGTTCTGCAATACAAACATAGAACAACAACACAACAAGTGATTGTGTGCGGCAATTTCCTCATTTTTCAAAGTTTATTTACCTAATTTCAAGAATCTGACAATACATAAGAATTGAGATAATGTAAACTTTGGAACAAAAGAGACTTTACTTATTATCTTTTTTCAAACCCTTCAGAGTCTGTTAAGCTGAAAAGATCTGAGGAATGTTAAGATGATCTTTAGTTCCCGAGTGAATCAGACTTTTCTTGCAGTGTGGAAGAGCCTTGGCCCGGGAATAGACATGTCATTTCATCTGGTGGCGTTTAACCTTTCTGCCTCGTGGGTTCCAAAAAACAAAGACACACTTCTGTACGACACCAAGTGCCGCCTGATTCAGTGAAGCCCATTGTAAACAGATCGAAATGATTACGTTAGATCTCATCATTAACTAATAGAGATGATTTCGGTTAGCAAACAACTACATATGATGCATGTTGTGTATCATCTTATACTCACAGTCGGCACTGGTTGCAGGTCAGAAGATGTATTCATGTGAAGGTATTATCTAAGCTGAAATTGGTTTTAAAGTGAGTGTACTTCAGAGGTGTAACTCACATATAGCCAAGTGATGTGGCCGGCACCATTTATCGACAAAGCTGATTACTTTTAGAAATGTGCTACCTTATCATCTTGTAATTATAACACCTTTTAGAACAGTTGTTTTCTAAGCTGTGTCAAATGAAAAATAAACGCAAAATGTTGCACTAATTATTGGCTTAAAATGAAACTCTACTGTACTAATGCTGATATCTAATATCTGTCTGCTGTAACATTCGTCACAGTTTACAGACTCATTTTCTGTTTCAATTACACACATTTCAGGTTGTCACTTTCAGTTTGACCTCCAAATTCAATAGTTTGGATCAGATCTCACATATTAACTTTGGGCGAGTACAAAGGTATTATCACTGGTAGAAATGATAGACAAAACTATCAAAATAAGAAGTTGTACTAAACTGGAGTTACAGCAGAAAGCACATGTCTGTCTTCTGACCGCACAATATATTATTAACTCGAGGTTGAGATCTGAGTAAATATCCTAAAATTAGCTCGGAACATTGTGTGAAATCAGACTGCGGCTCTTAAGTTTGAATCCCGTTGCTTTTGTAAATTACTGTTGGTGTTCAAAGACCGCTTGCTGTTCTTAAAGGGTTGTACACTGAGGCTTTCTTACACACACACACACACACACACACACACACACACACCCAGTGCCTGAATTTCGAAGGCTCATTAATGGTCCATTTCTGTCTGTGATGATTTGATGTGTGGCTCCTGCCGCCGTGTAGTCACAGCAAATACGACATCCTGTCCTGGAGAGGGTCGAAAATAGCTGCTCATTAACTGGCTTCTCCTCCACACAGACACACACACACACACATACACTATTACTATTATTTTAAGATTGTTATTCCATCTTAAAAACTCACGGACGCATGCTTCTACACACACATGCACGTGGATTCATGAACTCACCACAACAATTTGTCTCCACACAGATGTGACTCATCATTCACTGACAGGGAACCTTGACTTGTCAATAACCTGTAAACACACACACACACACACACACGCACCAGGTTATTTTCACACCTGGGTTGACTAAAGAGAGTTTTTAGTTTTTCTTACCTGTGACATTGTTGCCGAACATGTTGGCATGTTTGATAAAGTAAAAGCTTTCTTTGAACTGCCCTAACATTTCGTAAAGTACGTTTGTAATTTACTGGTTTTAATAGTTTACATTTATCATCCGTAAAGCACCTTGAATATTGTGTTGTTGTAATATTTATACAATAACATTACCTAAAATCACATTTACTTTTTGTAGGATTAGGAAAATAGTGATAATAGTGACTCATACTGATAAATACGGTGAATCTTCACTAAAAAGGGCAATGTCCTTTACTGCCATGTTTTGCTTTTATTATTTGATTGATGTTGAATTATATTTCTAGAATAGAAATAGATATATTACATGAGAAACACAAGTTACATAACAGCAGTGAAAATACAGTTTTTTTAAAAATCCAGATGAATAAATAAATTACGAGTCAACTTAAACAACTTTTTATATAAATACCTACAGATCTTTTGTCTTAATGTTTTTATTTAGCATGAGTAAATCTCCATGCATTGATTTGGCAGCAGGAAGCTGCAGACCAACGGTGAAACACAGCGACAGGCGGGGAGACTGATGTCGTTTTCGGAGACGAGATGTTTTGTCAGCTGCGCGGTCTGAGGGGAAGAAGCTTCAGTGTTTGGCGATGCTCCAGACACACGACATGTGACACACAGTGTGAATACTCAGTGACTTCATACATCAACCTGACAGCATCCAGCCTGGGACCCTGACAACTGCTGCCTCTGTGCTCACAAAAGAAAAGACTCGGAAAAAGATGAAACAGATTGGATGGGAAGATGGGGAAAATGTATTTCATCTGAAGTTTGAGGGTGCTTACGTAAATATGCTTATATAAAACACAATTTACAAACGGATTCCGCAATGATGATATATATCACAAGGACATTAAAGAACAAGCCACATAGTATATACACATGAAGAACAAATAAAGCATGAAATTACGATAAAATTTCACAGATCTGCAAAAGTTTTTACATTTATATTTATTCATTTGACATACAAATGGGGAACAAACCACAGGAGATCAAAGTGAAGCCTTCGAGAAACAATGCTACGTCATCTATTTTGAGGTATTATTGAGGCAGGCTGAGACAGTCAGGTTGTATTGTGTGAAACACAGATAAAGCAGGGTGTCATCAGCATAGCGATGTTGAAAAAAAAACGTGTGAGCAAATAATCGACAAAGGGAAGTGGTTGTTTAGGAGAAAACAGGGGGTCCAAATACTTAAAAGAACAAGGACAAGCAGTAGTTAACCACACAAAAGACAGCAATAACTCAATATATTCTGAAAAAAAAACACCATATAATTTTCTGACAATACAATCAGATTTCCTTTTAAAGCACTTTATACAATATTTTTTACCCTGCAGATACTTTCAATTGGAACGCAGCCATTTCTATGTATTATGTCCATATAAAAAAAAAAACAGTTTGAACATGTATTACAAAGCTCAGCGTGAAATCTGAAAAAATTATAGCGATAAACACTTAAAGCAAGAAATAATTAGACAAAATGAAAGGAGACAATTTCTTCTTGATTTGATTTGAACTGAATCAATCTGAGCTGAAGACTATCCTGCTGTTAGAGGCAGTGCGGACACTGCAGGCCCTGATAAGTATTAAGGCTGATGAGTTTGGTGTCGAGGTAATTTGTGTTGCCTGTAAAAAGCAGTGACCCAGGGGAAAAGAGGTGAAGGTGGTGCTGATAGACATCATTATACCACTGACCAGGAGCAGCCTCGTTTTAATAAATCATACAGGAGAGACTCCTGACTGCTGCATTCACTCTGAGAGTTCCCAGTCTGACATTTCTTTGGATGTTGCTCAACCTAAAGTCTAAGGAGAAATCTCCAAAATGCCTCGATGAACGATGGCTACCAAATGAAAGATAAATTTGGTTCCAGTTTAAATGAAGTAAAGGCGGTGACAGAAGACAGAAAATGGGGCAGTGTGGTGTGGCAAACCTGGGACAGGCTAAATGTTGTGCGTCCTGACCTGTGCTACCAGGCCACACTTCATTCACACTTCATGTTTATGTTATGTTATGTTTACATCTTGTTAGACATATATTTTGTAAAATGTATTGCACTATTTGTACATTTTAGAATTGTTATACTGTTTCCTACTGTGCAACTGCTGCACAACAATTTCCCTCAGGATAAATAAAGTTCTATCTTTTCTTATCTTATCTTATGCTTTTTAACTGAGACCTTTAGCTCCAATTTTATTGTCTTCTGTTTTAAATGTGTAATCACAGTGTGACACACACTCAATGCTGTGCCTGAATGCATCCTGGGTAGACGGACGGAGTGCTGAAGCTTATGCTGCTCCGTTAATGTGTTCAAAGGACAAATTCATCTCATGTCACACTACTAATGTGAACGCAGTACGTGCTCGAGACCGGGTATGTAAAATTTAGAATTGGGTCACAGCTCGAGATTTGTGGCTAATTGAAGTTCGGGAACTGAGGATTTTTCATACAATACATCAGGGCTCTCGTGGTTAGCACAGACTCACTGCTCATGGCTTGAATATGTCACATTTTTGGTTTCTTGTGTCTCTTCAAATTCGCTCTTAACTGATTCTTTTATTCTCTTTTGGGCTGACACGATTGTATTTTTCCTCACCGACGATATGATCACCTTTTGCACTTCTCCTTTTATGCTACTAAACTTGTTTCAATATTTCAAGTAACGTATATAATAACATTTTTTTAGCTCAGTCTAACAAGAACAGGCTGTCTTTCTTTTTGTTGCTCTGTCTTGCACACTCGCTGCTCAGAGATGAACATGTCTCTGTTGAATGATCGATTCCGGTTTACTTGTTTTAATGGCACCAATTCTGATCTGATTTGGATGTTTAAAAAGAGTTGACGGTGCAGTTTGTAGTTTTTTATAAACTGGTGAGAAAACAGCAGCTCTTTGTCAAAAAAGACAATAAATTAAAATTGTAGCTTCACTCTGAATACAGATTAATTCACAGAATACTTTCTTTAAAATAAAACTCTGCGTACCTCACATAACCACACAGGTGAACATCCTTCACTCTTATCCATACATCTACTGTTCGAACACTTTTATTGTGTTTTTCACAAGGACGTCTGTTGGTGTGGATATAAAACCTGGGATTCTCCCACCAGGCCATGCTGCTACCCTGCAACACTTTTACTTTTTGTGAATGGAGGAAGTTTTTTTGCACTATTTGTACATTTTTGTAAATGTTTTGCATCTTATACTGTCTCCTACTGTGTATTGCAACTGTTGCACCACAATTCCCCTCGGAATAAATAAAGTTCTATCTTGTCTTATCTTATCTCTGTCGTTTGTGAGACAGATTTGAGCCTTTTTAAAGAAAGTGTCTCCTGCAAAAGTGATGAGAGAGGGAAAACTTGTACGGGAGGGAGTGATTTATTCTTCATCGCGAACAATAACAATCTATAAATCTAATTATACATTTCTAGTGAGCCATCTAATCACCAACAACACAGCAAAGAAAGGAAAAGAAATAACAAAATGAGAACAGAAACAAATGAAGACAACTTAAGCTCCACATTTAGGTTCTGAGTGAAGATATGATGCGGATGAGTTTGTCACAATCATAATCACAAAATTTACATTTGAGTCTCAGCATCTTGACTGTCTTCGGCTCAAGTGGACAATCAGAGACATTTTTCTGTATTGATCATGTTCCAGTAGTCTCTGATTACCGACATGATTACAGATGATTAATGCTGCAACGCGAAGCCAAGCAGCGAGAACCAGCGGCCAACATGACGACGAGCTGAGCGGAGCAGATTACGAACCAGAGACCGGAGGAATGAGGAGGAGGAGGGGGAAAAAAGAAAAAAGAAAGTCCTCTGGATGACTCATCCCCTCAGCCTGCCTCTCAGATATGATGCCAGCACAGTCAGTTATTTGCAGCAGGCTCAAACTGCCGCGTTACCCTCAAACATCATCATTTCCAGAGCCGGCCTCAGCCTCCGTGACTCCCCGACATCCTCTGAGTGCAAAAAAACATCTCAACAAGTTCTTTAATCTTGTAGAGGATTAAACACTTATATCACTTGCACACGTGGGTGATTTCTGTGTGTTCACTGCAGATCAGCTTGTTTCAAGACTTCTTTTTTTATTAGGTTATGTAATTTTTCATACTAGTACAAGTGTAGGATTACTAGGGACATATTTTATGCTGCTCAGACTTCCAAAGACACAGCGTTGTGTTGATGACGTAAAATGAGGACATATTTCAGTGGGAATAGATTTTTCTTTTTTTTAATCTCTATTTAAAGGACCACTGCAGTGGTTTTGTATGTAAGGCAGTAGTTACTGTTGAGGACGCTCAGGTCATCTCCTCTGTATTTTGATTGGGGATTAAGGATTTGGGGGTTTAGTTAAAAACTCTAAGCTGATTTAGGTATTTTTGAACTCAATATATTTAAATTTGACTACTTTTAAGGGCCATCACAATAAGTACGTTATAAAAGGATTCAACGTTTCTTCACCAGAAATGTATCCCTGAGAGCGTGCAGAGGCTTTGAAACAGCATTCAGAAATGAATGTTGGGAAATCAAATGGTAATGCTTCATTTGACCAACTCTGCCTCCCATAAATGATGATTATATAAAACTCATTTGTAATTTGTTGCTACGAAACATTATTGCCGCCTGGGTTATGTTTTTCCAGTTGCTAAGTTTGTATGTTTGTACGGCCTGACAGCTGTTTGGTCGGGTGCATAAAGTCCTGTGTACCAAGGTTTGGCAACGAAAAGCATGATGGTTAAGTTTAGAGAAAGGTGGTTAAATGGTGTTAAATGTTAGTGAAATAAACACATTGTGTTCCGTGCTTCAAGTCACTGTTGACTTTTTTTGTATTTAACCAAGACCCTGATCTTATTACTATTCTACTACTTAAACTCAGTTGCTTTGAGTGGATTCTATAGGATTCTATATTGTCAGTGAACATTTTACTGATGCGTTCAGTAGCGTCATTTTTCTTCTGTGGTTATGGTTTGGTTCCTTTGGTGATGATATAGATGATATGGTTAAGGTTCAGCAGAGTTATGGTCTGTAGGAGACTGGCAGACTGAGTCAAAGTGGGTATTTAGATTGAATTATGTTTTCTGTTAAAGTTTCTACATAGCAGACATCAGCAGTCATTTTCTTGATAATATTTTTTACATGTTTGATTTGAATGTGAGTTTGGAGGGATGTCAGCTGACCATTGGAAGGTTTTGAAGAGAGAAAATTTCCACATTGTAACAAAACTTGTTGACATTTTCGTTGAAGATAAAAATGAAAGAACACTGACACTGTATTCATCATTCAACATACATAACAAAAGGGCCTCTGTAATGACTGAAGACAAACTCAAACTTTCCTACATGTACATCCATATATGATCCAAGATGTTTAAAGGGCTTTGCTGAAATTTGATTTGGTTTCTCTACTTCAATTAAATCTGATTGCATTTTGGCTGAGATGGATCTAGAAAACCTCAACTCAGCAGGTTTCAATTAAAAGAGCTACTGCTGTCGACCAATCAGAGCGCAGCGGTGTGAGGACTTACTGTTCAAACTCATTTCGTAAAGGCCATTTAAACAAAAAGTGCATTTTTTTCCAGAACCAGAGGCAGGGCTGGATTAACCCCCAACCTAACCTTGGGGAAAACATGAGTCCCTTTTCCTAACAGTCTTATTGGTTTATTTTACCCATGATCACAATTTGCCACCTCTTGGACAAGGACTTTCATAATGTAATCAGAGATGTGGCAGAGGTAACTTCTTTACATATATTTCCCAACATACACCATAATTCATAGCAAGACAGGACTAATGCCCCAAACATGGTCAACCCAAGTATACAAACGCAGACACAACATAAGATAAAATAACAAGAGAAGGTTCACCTTTCTGTTTGGGGTCACTTCTGCTAAAAACAACCACAGCTGGCAAGTTTGACAAAGCTTTAGCTGAACATGTCCGAATGCATTCATCTCCCGTTATTTTCGGACAGGAATGCTATTAAAAACATACTGTGGTCACTGAAACACTCTGATTAGCTCTATATTGCCCCCTTGAGAACTGGGATTTAAGGACTGAGGTTTGAGGACTGGGGTTTGAGGACTGAGGTTTAATGGCTGAGGTTTGAGGACTGAGGTTTAATGGCTGAGGTTTGAGAACTGAGATTTAAGGGCTGAGGTTTGAGAACTGAGGTTTGGTCTTATGAACTGAGGAATGTAACACCAGCGCATAGTGTGCGTTGAATATGTTCACTGCATGGTGAACCATTTATATCTGCACCAATTTGTGTGCCAATCCATCCAGTACATGTTGAGATATTCCACTGGGGTGGTGCTGGATTTAATGTCAGGGAATCATGAATACTTATCCTCAAAGGACAATAAATGTCTCTTGAGGATAAGTTGGACTGATCTACTGACTTTGCCATCTGTAGCTGCTCACACACATACACACACAAAGAGTGAAACCATGTTAGCGGGTATCTGTGAACACACACACAAACATACAAACACGCATACACGCACGCTGATAGTCGTATACATGCATAGGCTACCTGTGCACATGTATACAGGAACAGATACACCTGTATGCAAGCCCATAAACACAAATATTCTCACACACTTACAAGCACACACTTGTAAAACACATCGATATGAAGCGCCGATGAGCAAAGCATGAGGAGTAGGAAGGAGTGCAATGTGTGTGTGTGTGTGTGTGTGTGTGATGATAAGAGTCCTGCAGCCTCTCTCTTTTCCCCGCCTGTGTCTGATCTGTCAAAGAAACTACAGCTGAATTAAAACCTGCTCGACATCCAGACAATCTGCATCCTGTCATCACACAGAGGACACAGAGCTCAGGTCCGACGGACATCCAGAAGTCCTCATGTCAACAGCTTGAGCCCCTTGATGCGTTTATATTTGAAACTTTTGTCGATTAAAAATGAAAAATAAACAGAAGTCGAATTTTGGAACCCCGACTATATTGCTTCCAAAAATCTTTCCAGAATCTAGTCTCCTACTTGTAGAAAAAAATCTTCAGCTGTACAATTATTAACTAGTTTTACAAGGTGAACTTATGATTCTCATACCAAACTCACACATTTATTGGCTACTCGTCTTACCATGAGATTTTAATTTGGTATGTCCTGACAAAATAATGTTGAGAGGATCTCTGTATGAGGACATCTCGAAGGACGGACCCAGTTCTAATAAGGCACCGAAAACAAGAAAACAAGGAAGAACCTGAGATAATCAACTACAGATAAGGATTTAAGGCAGCAAATCAGATTTATTTAACACTGTGCCTGCTGTTTGTTTATAGTAATGTTTTATTTTTCGCTGACAGAACAGAGAGGGCGATGTTAGCCAGATCGTTAAGGCCTTTACACATCAGGGACTTTTTTATCCTGCAATAAATTTGCATGTCAACATGTTTTTTTTAAACTGTTGTTTTAGTCATGATTGTTCACGTGGCCAAAAAGCTCATCATTCAATATTGAATCAAATAAGCGATTTAAGAGCTACAGTGGAAGTTAAAGTTTCAGTTGTATTTGTGGAACAATAATTGATAAATTAATAGAGGGAAGAATTGTTGCTGCCGGCAAGTGGAGATTACAAGCTCAACGGAAAGAAGAGGATTGCTTTCCACACGCCGCAAAATAACCTGACCCAGGTCTTAATAAAATCGGTTTGTATTTAAATTACATGTGAAAATAATTCCAATATAGGGTAATGATGGATTTTGACTTTTCATTATTTTATTCAATCATCATATAAATGAACAAATCAAATATAGAATCCTGAGCTGCATCGTTAGTTTGCTTTGCCTCTCAATATGACACATTGGTGCCTAAAGATTACCTTAATTTGTTTTGACTCCTCGATGGTGAATTTAGCGTTGCATACTTCTTGCAGCTCGGTTGCAACTTTGTTCTTAATCTAATGTTTAGTTTTTCTTTCACTTGGTCACTGATGAGCGGTGATCCTACAGGGAATGAGGAGAGTTTGTGTGCCGGATTATTTTCCTCTGATGGGTCCAGAGAACGGACTCAATGCGGAGAGAAGCATTTATCTGTGTAATTACTAACCTTTGTTTAACCAGAGAAGGGTGACTGAGCTTTTACACTCTTTTTCCACCTACTCCCTCCTTCAGTCGCACATTAACACTACGACTGGAGCAGCTGCCCAGTACAATCACAGTTCAGTCTTATTGGAGCTAAATTAGAGTGAATGAGCTGGAGACGTTTGTAAAAACTGATTTACAAACCTCTTCTATCATAGAAAAGCTGTGTAAAAGTAGTCAGAATGAGAATGTATGGACAGGAAAATGTAAAAGTTATTAAAAAATAAATAAAAAAGCAACTCAATTCCTTTAAATTGGGCAGAAGATGTAGAATACTATCACTCATATAAGAAAGTGGTTGAAAAAAATGTTTTCAGGGCATTTTAGATCTAGAAGTACTTGGTTATGGTTGGAACATTTTTTTTAAATCATTTTAGTTGATTGTTGGCTGGACACACACTGTTTCACATCTATTCCGAGAAACATGCATATAGCCAATATAATATAATATAATATAACTGACATGCTTCCACTCTGAAATGGATTTAGACTGATTCATAGCGTGTGCAGGAGAAGCCCTCTCAGACCTTGTCTTCAGTGGACCAGAAACCAGCTTGCCAGAAGAATTAATAAGGTTATTACTCATACTACACAAATAGCAACACAGTTTGAGCAAAGACAAATAAGTAACGTGGAATAAATCATTATGCAGCGGAGGAAATTGTTGGTGGTGAAGTATGAAACGTAGGTAGCTGCAGCGGTTTTGAGAAATGAAGTGGTAAATAACCTTCACAGCAGGCGGCTGCAGTCTGAAGAGAGGAAGGAAAAAATGTTCTGCAGATGACGATTGAAAAGCGTTATCAACAGGGTTAGAGGTTTAAATCCCTTGGAGGACAGTCAACTGGAGATATATCGACCATAATACTTTGTGTTGAAACTATAGTGACGCACAGGAGCGATTGTTAATCACAGGTCCTTGAACATACGGTCATAAATGTGCACGAAAAATATTGGTTGATGGGTCCAGTAGAGTGAGATTAGATTAGATTAGCTGCGGACAAACAAACACACACACAAGCACACGCATATGCATGCACACACACACAGGACAGAACCCATTGTCCTCGCCCAGATAATAATGTCTTATAATAACAGCTCGTTATTTTTTATGAATGACTCTAAAGAAAAGAAATGCACTTTGATTTTTTTCAAGGTGCGAACAGTTCTATCGTATCTTTTTTTCCGAGTGCGTTCCTGTCCTTCTCTGATTACGACAAGCGGCAGCGGGTTGTCTCCCAGCAGCCGCAGTGGCGGGCGACATAGGTAAGTTAGCCAGCTGGCTTGCGGTGGTGTCGTCGTATATTGTGCGAGAACAGAAATGTAGTTCACTTAGCGGTTTAGCAAATTAGCTCAGTGGTTTTCAAGGGTAAAGTCGCTCTACAAGCACAGTCACACTGAGTGTAAAAGCAGAGCATCAAGACTTCACAATGTCATCAGGGGATGTTTTATTTGTATAATAATTAATGATAATTCATTAGCGCCTGACTCGTGGAGTTTCAGTACGATGTCTCTCATCCTAATGAGTTTTGAATTTGAATGCGGGGCTTCCAGGAGTGAATCATCCCAGCCAAATCACCTCGGCTGATCTCAGAGAAGTTATTCATTATTCACCGTCTGTGGAGCTGCTCCAGATGACATCATGACTACAGTCTGTCTGCTGCTACAGATTCACACCGAGCCGTCCAGTAATGCAGACACTCCCTAACAGCGCCCAGATTTTAAAGGCATTTCCTTTTTCCTTTTAAACACTGTTTTTAGCTATGGTTGTATATGTGACGTTGTGCGTCGCTCTGGATTTAGACTCAGTCCACACATACACAAGTGTTTTTTTTAAACGTAGCTGTTGCTATGCATTTTGGCGTTTCATCCACACCCAAACGCTGTTTTTGGACACTGGAAAACTGATTTTATAAAAACTCCTGACATCCATGAACAGCGGACGTGGTCAAATAACCTGCTCACGGGACTTTTTAATTGTTCACACTCAAATATACAGTTATTCTTCCACAATATGAGGAAAAGAGGTCACTGCTACATTATCCCTGTCGCCAGTGTGTGTCCCAACCTGCCTGCTGGGCTTGACGGGGCTTCATTGCGGGTTTTTTTGCGTTTTCATCTGGACTGAGACTTCTCTAAAAACCGTGCTTGTGTGGACAGGATTCTGTTTTGAGAAGTAGAGGAAGAAAAGCGGCTTACAAAAATTCCTGTGTACGTGTGGACAAGGTGTCAAACCGGCGTGGTTGGTGTGCTTCACTTTTCTTCCAGGACTGTGTTCTTTCTTTCACTGGCAAATATTTAATGCACTACTTTCATTTCACAGCTGAAGTTACTGGTTACTTAGAAGATTCACATTTTGTGTATGTCACCAAAAAGTAAACGCACCATGAGACACTCGCTCAATGACACTGTGACTTATAGACATTTTTAGAGTTTTAGAAAAATTTTACCAAATCATGAAATGCTTTCCTTCTTTTCTTTCTTCAACTTCACTCTTTCTGTTGCTTTTGCTGAAGTATAAGTTGGATTTTATGACTGTTAGTTGTAAAAGGAGTATTTTCCTTACGTGGATTTGTATTTTGGCTATATTTTACTGAGTACTGAGTTCTCCTTCCAACACTAAATCTTTTCCCCTCTCAACTAACCCACTGGTGATACTCAGTGTTTCCTAGATGAGAAACATGTGTGCTGTTGGTCTATACAGGATGAGTCATATACAAATTAGCTGATAGAAATAACAGTTGAAAGCCTCAAACTGAGCAAATAGCAAAAGGAAGAAAGTAAAGTAGAGACACCATCCTGCTCGTGGCAGGTTGTAACCTCCAGTGGAGACAAATGATGAGAATAAAAGCTCCTGCAGAGCTAAAAACCTTCCTGTGTCTCGCTCCATTATTCAAGGTATAAGACCTATTTTAGCTCTGCAGCTAGCCTCGGGGCTCGGCCCGTGCAGGGACTGCAGCCTTGTCACACAGTCAGGTGACAGCTCTGGGGAAGGAAACATTTGTCCTTGCTGCGTGCGCTCGCCTTCCTTCAATTCCTGTCAGCTCGTCATCGAAACTTCAAATTAGTGCGCTGTGGAATTGATAAGCTGTCACGCGTGACCCCGCAGAGCTGTCGGGGGGCTGACACCCAAGGGGGCTCATTTCAATGAGCAGATCCGGGCGAAATGGCAAACAGCTTCATTTCTGAGGGGACTGTGACATTTTGATGGGCCAGGGGCCGCACAGACTGGTGCACTTCAGATAATGTTTGCAGACTTTAATGTGACGGCTTTCACTCTAAATGGATACATATTACATTTTAATCAGCACCTGATTTTCATGACTTAATACAACACATGAACACAAAGCGATTCAATCTGCTTAATTGCTTTGAAAATAACAACCTTTTTGAATGTAAAAATGTTTTTTTAAAGAAGACGACGTGCTATTTATCTTTGGTCTCTGCTTGTTGGGACGAACATGAAAGGCCACATCGAGGGACATTGGATATGGCCGTGATGTTTAAAAATGTCTCAAAAGAATTGAAAGAATAGTCAGAAAACTACGGGAAATCTCTGTTTTTCGAAACAAAGACTAAAAGGTTTTATCGCTGATAAATGTGCTGTTTATCTACAATACATAAATAAAGAAGGTCCGGTTATGAATCATTGTCGTGGTGTGTTGAAGTGTGTATTAATCATGTTAAGATGTGGTACTGCAGAGGACACAGCAGGAGAGAACATCCCATACAGAGAGTGGATATATTAATAATAATAATGATAATAATGATAGAATCCTATGGACTTACTCAAACTAACAATGTGCCATATAAGCAAATATAAGCGACGTGAGTTAGTGTGAGGTCATCTCTCCTCCTCTTTAGAAAACATGGGTTGAGTTTCAAGGTTAACTCTTGACCTTGGAAACAGAAGTGGTTGGTTTGGAGGTTTTGATCGTTCCACGTGTTGAACCTGTTATGAAACAGGAATCTTAAAGTGCTCAGGAAAAAAAAATTTCAAATTGAAATTTGAACAAGTTGCATTTGTGAATACTGTCTGTCTGCCAGAAGACAGGCAGCAGGAGTGTGATGGTGTGGTGCTGCAAAACGTCAAAGCGTCTCACAGAGACTGTGGCCAAATAATGTTTTTAGCTCAGGAAGGTTCCTCGCGGAGTGAAATGACCCAGTAATATCTAAGTGGCAGCCATGATAAGAGCAGGGGGGATTCTCTAAATGCTCAGGAACGGTTCTTCAATGCTTCCTTTCTTATCTCCTTTAGCAGAGGCTACACTGGCTCATCCTTTACGAAAAGGAGATAATGGCGTAGCAGAGTTCCTTTCCGCAGAAACATTTGAAGTGACGCGCTGGAGCGCCTTGTTACGTTACAGCGCAACATAACAGCAACTCCCCGGGTTCGATTCTGGCCTCGGGACCTTTGTTGCATGTCACACCCCTCTCGTTCTCTCTCTCCCACATTTCTACACGGTCCTCTGTCAAATAAAGGAGAACATAAACTATTAAGATATTATATGCATGGGTTTATAAAGTCATATTCTTCACCGGGTTGTCCCCGTTTAGCCTGCATGAAACAACACTATTAAAACACACCGGGCAAAGTATTTAAGATGCTCTGTTGTGTGAGACGTGCGTATGAAAAGTTAGACGATTGTGCTTTGTATTCATTCGATCAAATATCACTACAGCCGTGGCCTTGCAGACACACCTGGTGGGGATCTGCACTCTGCTGAGTGCATTTTATATCTAAAATTTGGGACACTTTACCATGACAATGGGCTCAGTGTGGTGATGGGGTGGCTAGAAAACTACGTCATTTATTCTAATTATATTTAAAGGACCCATTTAAAGGAAATATCGTTATTACATTTTGTCAAGTGCATACATTATTCCTGATATAAACTTAATTCTACTTGTTAAAAAATGTCAGACAGAAACTGGAGACGTGTTTAGCATGTTCTGAGTTTCTGTGACATGCAACTTCATTTGTACGCTGCACCTTGTCTTGCAGGAGCAGCTTTCCTTCTGATGCTCAGACTCCAGCGATGTGGGAACTGCAGCTTTACAATTTCAATCATTTTCCCCTATCAGTTATGACGCCCTACTTATAAGGACACATAGAGGGCGTGTTGAATAAAAGCTGGCTCTTCCGTGTGCTCGATAGTGTTCAGTGAGGCTCAGTTTTAGGGAAGGATTTCAGTAATTCTCCTTTCCTGGGAATCAGCAGAAAAAAAAGCTACAGTGGAGACACGGCAGACGAAAAGGAGGTAAAAATAGACTGAATAGGAATGAGGCAACTTTCCTCTCGCCTGGAGGCATGCGTGAGCCATGCGTGAGTCAAAGTGGGGGTTGCTTCTCCTCATAAGGTCCTCTTGCAGCTCTTCAAGGTTTAGGAGGGAATCATTTTTACCCGATCTAATCCAAGTCCAGCAAGCCCCTGACAGGCCTTGGCCCTGCTACTCTCGGATAATCTAAAGTGGGACAAGACAGTCGCACACAGCGGGGGAGGATGGAGCCTCGACTGTGCGCATTTCCTTCTCCAATATTCTGCCTACATTTTGGGCATTCTGATGACACTCTGAATTAATCTTGCTTTAACCAGAGCCCCCCGGGCGAGACAGTGAGTAGAGATCTGTGGAGGATGATTGTAAAAACATCTCTGGGGAGCTCTCCTTTCATCATTAATTTGAAGTTTACTGTTTGCGATTAACATGTGAGGGCCTGCAAGCCTAAGATTAGATTCATGATCGAGCTGTATCGCTGGGAATATTATTTACATTTTAGTAAATTAGTGGATGCATGCTCTTACCCAGGGTGCTTTCCACTGAGCAGCAGAATAAGCCGCACATTAAAGATTACCAACATTACAAATCAGAAGTAGTGCAGCAGCCAAAGCCGCACTGCCCTGAAAACAAATGTCAGATACATGACTGTGGACCCAGAATGATGGCGCATACCATGGTGTGTTCAGAGTGAACGTGAAGGGAATTTTAGAGACGATTGCATACAAGGAAACTGGGTTTTTCTAGTGCAAGTTGTGCCAATATCTAACTAACCTAACCTTAATCCTGAATCTTGGTGTTTATTTTGATGTTATCCGTTGCTCAGGCCCACAGAGGACTTGAGTGCTCCCTACGGGGACTGCTCATTGTTCCGATGGCCCGTTATTCCAAAAACCCAATAGTCCGAAAAATCTCTCATTGGACCGAAAGCCCATTCGTCTGACAGACTGTTATCCTGACAACAAACCCCCATTGTTCCGAAAATACACACTCTCCCAGCAACAAACAGAACTGGCTTAGTATTATCAAGAATGATGTCAATGGACCTTCTAGATTTTTTTTCCTACTGGCGAAGACATGACCTGCCCTACTCTGCCTCTGATTGGCTAGCACTCATTGCCTTTGTTGGTTAAGTTTTGGCATGAGGAGTGAGATTGGTAAGAATATTAGGCTAAGCCAATCAGTGGTAGAGTAGGGCGGGTCATGCCTCAAGGTGTGATGACATCATTCAGCATAATAATTAGCCATGTGCTTCTGTTCTTTGCAGGGAGACTTTGTATTTTTTTTTATTAGAAATTGGACTTTGGAACAATGGCCGTTTGTTTACGGCCAAACGGACAAATGGGCTTTTCCGTGCTAGCGTTAGCAAGGTAGGCTAAGGAGCTTCCACTCTCTGAGAGGAAAACAAACTGAACAGTACAATGGTTCCTCTGAATTGTCGAACGTTGGAGGAAAAGATTACATCGCTAACAGTTAATGGACTCGCTGAAAAAGGAAAAGTTCAGTCATCACATGTCCCAGTTATCAGGTGTCACTATCGCTGGCTGGTAGTTACAGCTAATGTCGGTACATTCTGTCGCTAAATAAGCTTCATACACTTCCACTGAAATTCCATGAACCTTATCTTTAAAAACCTTGCTTAAAGAAAAGTGTCTTTTTTTTACATCTAGATTAGATAAAGATGTCAATGTTTCTATTTGTAATGAAGCTAAGCTAATGTTCCCCCCTGCTTCCAGTCTTTGTGCTAAGGCTAACATGTCCGAGGATGAGGTTGAAGAGTTGGACAGTCGCACATCTGACTTTCATTCAGGAAACCAGAGTTTGTAAATAGGAGTCTTCACCAAACGGTTGCCTCAAAGTTGGAAGCACACTGTTGTCTATATTTCATTTCATTCTGAAGCAATACCATTGACTCTCAGTGGAACTAAAGGGGCCAAGACCTGCAGGAAAAAAAGACCAAGTGTGTATGTTTTAGCAACGTGCTAAAGTCAACTTGTGTTAAATTGAGCAAAAGAAAGCACAGCAATGGAAGAGAGCAATGTGAGACAAAAGGCTAAGATGTATAAATATAATAATACATATTGGGAGACAGAGGGGGAGAAAGGAGGCCTAGTAAGAAAGAGACAGATAGGAAATGGTAGAAATGGGTATAAAAGAGAAGAAGAGCGTGGGATGGGAAGGATGGTGAAGACGAGGAGAGATGGGGGAGCACACACACACACACACACACACAAAAACACACTCACACACACACGCACACAGAGGTGACTGTGACGTCAAACCGGAGCCCAGCTGACTCGCTTGCTCCGTGCCTCTCGCTGACCAGGCTCGCGCTCTCTGCACATCGACTCCACGCGGCTGCTGCTGCTGCTGCACGCCCTTTTAAACTACAAGAAGGGGGAGAAGGAGACGACGAAGAAGAAAGGGGGGAGAAACCGGGAGGACCTACGCGGAGAGACGGCTCACGGGAGGAGGAGGAGGAACTGGAGGAGGAGGAGGAGGAGGAGGAAGGAGGCACCGCTCTCATGCTCGCGCGCATATAGGACAATATTTTTTTGGACACTTTCCATGGACATGAGCCGCTTTTGCTTGCGCGGTCTCCTCAAGGAGATAACCCAGTAGGATTGTGACGGAGGACAGTTGTGTGTCTTGGCACCGCTCCCTCACCACCCCCCCCACCCCACCCCCCACCCCCACCCTCTCAGCCAGGTGTTGCATTCAAGCGTGAGCCCCTCGTGTCGATGGAGAGGCTCAAGAAGGAGGGTTGATCCGCGTTGCGGAGCTCGCGCGCTCGACTCTGATCCTGTCTGCGAGCCTCTTGAGCAACAACAAGTTGAAGGTATTGAAGACACGCAACGTTGAGAGAACGGATTCTATTAACGGTTTTATTCTTATTTTTTTTTTGGCCTTTTTTCTTTCAGCTGCTGACCTTTACCGGATGTGTCTTTGTGTGGCATCTTTTACGGAAAACGGGAATTAACGTGCTTTGTGCTTTTTCCTCTACAGCGGAACGCGCACATTAGGAACATAATGACAAAGTGAACGGACCCAGCTGTGCCAACAACGCGCGAGACATTTTTGGGTTAAAATTTAAAGGTCCCGTTTTCTGCAGTCTCCGAAAGCTATTGACTGACACCGCGTGCACCCCAAACCTCCGCCTTGTTTTTCAAGGATCCCGGCTCTCCGTGGCGCCGCGGCATCCTGATGGTGCGGACGGTTGGCGCACGGTGGCTCGAGCAGCCGCTTGGACACACCGCCCGGGGATTTTTAGGCTTCAGCACGGAGACACGGTGCACGAGGATGATGGTACGCGGTTAATCCGGGAGATGCTTTTCCACCCGAGTCGGATTTATGTGCTGTTTCTTCAGTGGAATTGTTCGCGTGACGATGACCTCCAACCGCGCTTTACCCAGTGCCGTGCTCGCCGCAATCCGAGAGAGAAGCACGCACCCCCGGTTAGATGCGCACGAGAGGACGTCGTCCCCCCAAAATCGCTGAGATAACTTACAGCCGGGAAGGGAGGGGTACTAATAACCAAAACAAACGATAGGAGAAGAAAACAATAACAACAGCAGCAACAAGCAGCAGTGATGGAACTGTCCGAGGTCCGGTGCTCCAGCGCGAGCGAGGAGCTGTACACCATCAACAAGACCCCGAGCAGCAGCAACAACAGCAACAGCAGCGGCAGCGCGCGACCCAAACGGCTGCTGTGGCAGAACGCGGTGCGACACATCACCGAGCAGCGGTTCATCCACGAGCAGGGCGGGGGAGGCGGAGGAGGGGTGAAGGGCATCGGGCCGGACGAGCCCTACGACCCGCAGGACGCACGGAAGCAGTCGGCGGGGCGGACGTCGGTGGGAGACCGGCACAACAACGGCGGGACCAAGGTGTTCCCGGAGCGCGCCAGCAGCGACTTGGGCTTCTTGCAGATCGATTGTGCGCCGAGCAACTCTGACTTCTTCCTGAACTGGGGCTACACGTACCGGGGCGTCATCTTCCCCACGCTGCGCAACGCCTTCAAGTCCCGCGACCTGGAGCGACTTTACCAGCGCTACTTTCTGGGTCAGAGGCGCAAGTCGGTGGTAGTGATGAACATCCTGGACGTAGTGACCAAGATCACCCTGCTGGTACTCCACCTCACCCTGGCCTCCTCCCCGATGGACCCGATCAAAGGGACGCTGCTGGGCTTCTTCACGGGCATCGAAGTCGTCATTTGTGCCTTAGTGGTGGTGCGGAAGGACACCACGTCGCACAGCTACCTGCAGTACAGCGGCGTGGTCACCTGGGTGGCCATGGCCACGCAGATCCTGGCGGCCGGGCTGGGCTACGGGCTGCTGGGTGATGGGGTTGGGTACGTGCTGTTCACCCTGTTCGCCACCTACAGCATGCTGCCTCTGCCGCTCACCTGGGCCATCCTGGCCGGCCTGTTCACCTCGGGGCTCCACATCCTGGTCCAGATGCTCATTTCCCAGAATGCACAGCTCTCTACCAACCAGGTAAGCTCTCACCTGTCCTCATCATCTTCTCCATTCATCCCGCCCTTTTTTCTCCATCTATCTCCCCTTCCTCTCCTCCACCCATCCTCCTCTTCTGCTTTATTGACCTCCATCTCCATTCACATCTGCATCTTTCCCTAATCATCCTCTCCTCTCTCCTCCTCTCCTCTCCTTTCCTCTCCATCGTGCCCTCCTGCCTCTTAATTGTCTCCCCTCTCCTCCTCACTCTCCTTCCTCCTTCATCTCCCTTTGCCTCACCTTAATCTCCTGCTCCTCTCCTCCTCTTGTCCACTTTCTGAATCTTCCTCCCACTTCTTCTCTTTTTCTTCTTCTCTCTTCCATACTGCTCATTCTCTATCTCCCTTTCTTCCTCACTTAGGCTTCTCCACCTCCTCTCCATTGTCTTCGCTTTCCCCACCTTCCTCCTCTCTTCTCACTTCTCCTCCTCCTCCTCTCTTCCACCCTGTTCCTCAACCATGCTGTCTTTTATTGACCTCCCCATCCTCTTCTTCCATCTCTTCACTAAGAGTCCAGACTTGTTGACACATGTGTGCAGAGTGCTGACTGACCCTGGTGAGATGTTGGTGTTTACGGAAGCTCTCAGCTGGGAGGGAACATTGTTCTCATGTCAGTTTGTGCTCGATTCTGATCATAAAAACTAAAACTGTGCAGCAGTTGATTTGCAGGCTGTTTCCTGTCAGGGAAAGGACACTTGGCTTGTGTCATTGTGTGTGAACAGGTGTTTACTGTCGCTTCACCTGAACTGCTTGTGGCTCCGTTGTTGTGACTTTCTGATTTGTAAGGTCTTGAATTTATTTTATGAAAGGCTTCAGTTGTAATAATGAAATAAGGCCTTTTCTGTGTTAATCAGCCTGGTGGGATTGCTGAGGTTTCAGCACCAGGAGCTGTCCAACACACACACACACACACACACACACACACACACACGCACACACGCACTAACACACACACACACACAGGTCCTGAAGCAGCTCCGAATAGGTTCAGCACCCCCTACTGGTGAATATTAAAATCATAAATCAGTTTTCACAAAACCTGCATGCATTCCCAACCTTTTTTATTACATTTATTTTTTTATATTTAAGTGAATGTTAGTATAGAGTATACATGGCAGTATGAATATGAGGTTAAAAAGCTGACCTTCAGCTTCACTTGATGCTCTTTATATCAAGATGAACAGTTTCGATCACGTCATTAAACTATGACCATTCTGCATTTACTCTCAAGGAGGAAACTAATACTGAAACTGAGCTGCTCCTTGTTTCCTAGTTTCCTTGTTTCCTAGTTTTTCCTCTCCTGGATTATTTGCCTTCACTGACAGTCAGCGGTTAAAATGTCAGATAGTAGAAGAAGAACTTTTAACATTTTGGATCAGAAGTTGTTTGATAGGGTTATTAATATTACTCGTCTCTGTACTAGTGCTGCAACTAACGATTATTTTCATTATCGATTAATCTGCCGATTATTTTCTAGATTCATGTCTAGGTGATGTCTTTAAATGTCTTGTTTTGTTCGTCCAAAACCCAAATATATTCACTTTAATATGACATAAAAGTGAGAAAAGCAGGACATCTCCAGATATGAGAGACTGAAAACAGCATTTAAAGACATTTTTGCATGAAAATGTACTGTAAAGATTAATCGATTATCAAAATAGTAGGTAACTTAACACCGACAGCCTTCGAGGACATTACAAGATTCACAAATGTACAAAATCATTAGTTACATTTTTTTTAATGAAATCAGTAAATGTCAGTTTAAGGAATCAGCTGATTTACAGCTCCCGATCGTTTTCAATAGTATTTATAGGATCACGTGATTCAAAACGAGTCTCATGTGACACGGTTTGTTGGTCCTTGACGTCAGTAACACATTACCCCGTTTTTCCCCCTCCATGCAATTTTCAGTATCATCAACACAAAGAGACGATTGTTTCTGAACTAATAGTCTATTAATTACAGCCCAACAAAGACGACAACCACACAGATTCTGCAGATTTACTCACAGTGGCTCTTATTTATTTAGGTTTTAATTTTTTTTACTCCTAAATTTCTGTCCATTCTATGCCCATTATCACCCAGAGTTCATTTAAAAAAATTTTTTAATTTCTTTATTTTTGATCAACCAATTTTAAAAAACAAAAAAAAGGTCAAATTTTCACTCTAAATCCCTCCTAAATTAGGATTCCTTGTGATAAAATGTAAACGTAAAGTTAAGTTAGGAGCTCTTGGAGAGTATTTTCACGATGTTTGTGTTCACGCCCCCAACACACGGCTGTCCACACAGAGATATTAGATATAGGTATAGATAGATATAGAGTTATTTTCGGCGTGCTTGTAGATGCAGCTCATGGTTATACATGCAGGAAACTGAGAATACTCCAGAAGCCTCACGTACGTGCAGCTGAGTGTGCGACTAATGCCCCGACCTGAAGGCTCATGAACAGAGCCGAGTCCTCCTCCTGTTGTCACGCCGAATCCCATCATGCTTCACTCCTCAGTCTGACGCCGCCGTCCCTCTGCGTGGCCATATAGATGACTATAGATGTGATGCAGCTGACTGTACACTGTGGATCTCTTAGTTGTGTAGCTCAGGGGGATTTCCCAACTTGACACAACGGCACAATGGCGTTTCAGCTCGTTTTTCAGTCCATGAAAGCTTTTCCATTTGCTGATTTAAACGCCCATTGTTCCCCGGTGTGTATGTTGAAGTGAGTTGTGACATCAGACATCAGACCATGTCTGGCTTAATTCAACACCTCCAGTGTATAGTTGTACTATAGTAATACTGTAAAGTGTATAATAGGACTAGGAATTAATTCTAACTTTCCCCTTCTCACTCGTGTCCTCTTCAATTTTTTATTGATGGCGCTTGTGTGTTTTATGTCGAAAAAGACATGAAGAGGGTTGTTAAAAAGCATCTTGGGAATTGTAGGAAAACACGCCCTTCAGTAAATAAGGCGGGGTTAGTGTGAAGATCAAATATGTGTGAACGTGTCCGCTCATGGACACTATTGTAGTTCATTCACCGCCTGTGTCTGCATTTGTTTTGGAGCATATGCACCGATTAACAGTGTAACAGTGTAACAGTGTAGATTTGCAGGTCGCAAAATGTCGAGATGTTTAGGTCAGCTGGGTTAAATTCCCCAAATGAACCTCGTATACAACCAGCCGTCATCAGGTGACTGAAGATCACGCTGAGGTCATTAGTAGAGACCATGAGACGTGGAACTACTAAACCTGAGGCACAGCGGGAACACTGGGTTGAAAAGTGAATGTTTTTAGATTTCAACGTTACATTTCGCTTTTGTTTCTACGTCATTTCAATAGTTCAATTAGAGCTGCGATGATCAGTCAATAAGTCAAATTAGTTTGACAACCAATCAGGTATTTTGAGTCATTTCTTGGGGGAAAAAAGGCCTATAGTCGAAAAATACTTTCAGCTGTTTTCTATTTTAGTCTATCTTTAGATTTTGGTCTGCCCAAACTCGAAGCACTGTTGAAACAGTACATATGTGGAACTTAGACTTCAACCAAATGTAGCCCCGTTTTAACCTGGATACCTTCATCCCTGATGAACAAGAACAAAACTTTGATCATTCAACAAACGAACGCCAAAGAATTTATCCTTCGACAATTTTATAATCCTGTCAAAAAGACAAAAATGCCTTTGGAAAACATCCTCACTGATATGTAGGAGTGTTTGTTTTTTTAAGTTTAGTGATGAGCCCATTAATTAGCTTTCACTGGCGCTGCGATAAATCTTAACTCATGTCATTGTTATGAGTATTAACTCGCTGGAAACTCTGTTTGCGGGGGGGGGATTATTTTTGCATTGCGTGTCGGTATTAGTCGATCTGAAAATGCTGTGAGATCAGCGCCTTACACATTCTGTCTTAATTCGGCTACGATGACATGCAAGCTCTGTTGCGGTCGAGTGCGTACAGCTGGATGGAGGCGGCGGCGGCGGCGGCGGCGGGAGGATTAGGGCGGCTCATACTGCACTCCTGGGGTTAGGAAAACAGGGCTCGCTGTGAAATGAAACATCCTGGACTCAAGCGGTGCTAATCTGCTCTTATTAATTGTGTTTGTAAAGACTGCGTCGATCGTATATAATACATATATTAAAGTAGAGAGGAGCGGCGAGGAGTGGCTGACATCGACTGTCAGTTTCATGACAACGGGAAGCATTTATCAAACGTCTCAGAATCCCAAAGTTAAACAGGGACTAAACGTATTCCTACAGAGCAGCACAAACACGTATTTATTAAGAGAAGTCTTAAGTGTAGAGCGAATAATGTCGCTACTTTAGGAAACTCCACTTTAACAGGTGTTTGTGTTGAGGTAGGTCTAAAGTAAACTTTACAATCATTATAATTTTCTGATAATTCTGCGATTGAGCAAACTTGATCGTGGTAGGCCTGTCTACTTTTATTGGACAATATATTGTCCCAGAAATAATTGCACTAAACAATATTATTGTCATTTTAAGACCAATGTATGGCACTGGGATAATGATAATATAATAATACAATAATACAATACACCCTTTTAAAGGACAATTCACTTTTTAATTCTCAAGAATATTCAGACATTGGAATTGGACTGTAAAAAACAAAACAAAATGTAAATAATTAAAACATAAATAAAATGAGATCACACAACCAAAGCATTAAATAAAATGGCTCTGACTCTCGGGCTCTGTTAACAAAAAGTCTTATAATGATAGGGTATTCTTATGTAAACAGACACGCATGTATAAACAATATCATCATCATAATATCATTATAGTGACAGGCCTAACTGTTGGCCACCCTGTCGTGTTTATAGGATGTAATCAGGTGCATTGAATCAAATGATCTGTACTGTTGTGTAAACCGTCTAAAAGATTACATTAACCAGTCACTTTTTATTTGTGGCAGACTAAGACTTACATGTTTTTTGTAGAATCTGAACCATTTATATGTTGAAAAAATATATAATAGTCAGAAACTGTGTTAAAAGAAATGTTTTTATCTGCAAAACCTGAACTTTTCAGTGAAATGAAGGCAGTTTTACCAGGTGACTGGACAACAACAAACGAAGAATGTAAAAGTCAGAAAATAAATGTCACTTTTTTAAACTTCTCCTCAGATTTTGATTGCATTCTGAGCAGCGTGCTGAAGAAGCACCGCGATCTGCTTCCTCCCCGCCTCCTGTATCTCTTTTACACTTTCACGTATTTGAGACTTTTATTAAATGATACATTTCCTCTCATTACAACGCGAGACATCATGGAGTTAATGACTTCAATCATAAGCCGAGTCCTGCTGTGTTTAATTACTCAGCAGAGCCGCCTCACATCCAGACTGTGGAAGTCACACAGAAGTGCTGCGTTAATGTGATTTTCTTTTCCCCAAAGCCTGTGTCATAACTCATTTCAGACGAGAGTTTCCCGGATTCACAGACTACCTTCCTCTGTCAGGGAGCTGTGATTAACCCAAACATCTCTGTGTCAATGTGTTCAGGTGAACTCGTGCCAGCGCAGTCCTGAGAGCGCGACGCGTCAGTCACAGAGAAGACGGCTTGAATTTTAAAGATGGTTATTTTTCCTATCCTCGATGTCACAGCAGAAATAGTGACTACTCTTAAGAGTGGTACATTTAGTTTAGTTTATTTAGATCGTTCTCAAGTTATACAACTACAAATACACATATGAAAAATAATAACTAAAGAATATTAAGTCATTTTGAAATAGCGACGAATCAAAGTCAATTTATACTGGAGGAAACTTTTGTTTCTTATATTTTTCCAAAAAGTCTCAAACAAAAATTCCGATACACACTACTGTTCATACCTTTATTAAATGTGTTAATTAATCTGAATTTTTTAAATATTTTTTTACAACCTATTTATCATCTTATTTTTAAATACATATATTTTTTCTAATTAATCAGAATTTAAAAAAATATTTTTTACAATCTATTTATCATCTTATTTCAAATACATATATATATTTTTTTCTAATAACTGTATTACACATTTTTATTTCCTTTTTCAAAACTACTCCACAGGTTATTTCCATTGGCTGTGACACATCTTTGTTTTTACATATGTTCTCATCTTTCGTTTTGTAATAATGCAAATTCCCTCTTTGGAACAACTTCTAGACACCGTTTATTTTTCACTGTATACTTGCTTTACCATATGCTTTGCTGTCACCATCGATCCGGCTCCGTCTCCTTCCTCTCGGTGCCCCTGTGGCTCAACATCCTTTGTACCCGGCCTATCGAAGCCCTCTATATATTGGCTGCTGCATCTCCCTTAAAGCCTTCACACCAATACGATCACATCCCATCTTCTCGAAACAATAAGCTCATATTGACCTGCTGTTCGCTTTTTTTTTCACCTCCTGAAAGCCTGATTCTGGTTCTCCGGTCGCTGCTGTGTTGATAGCCACCTTTGTGCAGGAGCCATTTAGCCTTTTTCTACTTGCTGTTAAATGAACAGAGGCGTCAGTAAATAACAGATTATGTTAGCAGTTTCTGCTTTCAAGGTCAAACTCGGCTTACCTGGAGCGCCGGCTGCACCAAGGAGATAGAGGAGGAAAAGAAAAAGGGAAGGGGGCAAGTGTGGATTTCAAAAGGAGACTGCAGGCATGCCTTTTCAATCTCTTGCCCTGAAAAAAATCTTTTGTGCGTTTCAACATTAAAAAGGCTTCACTGTTTCCCACAGCTGCCAGCCAATCAAAGCCTTTAAAAAAAAAAGAGTCCTTTCAAAGCCACCCGCTTTGTCAGCATGCTATCATTTACACGCAAGTTTTCAGGTTTTTGTAAGAAAGAACTGATGAGATTCCTTCTTTCGTTTAGAACAAAAATAAACAAACAAATAAACAAACAAACAGTGCCAGTGGAAGATCACGACCCACAACCATTTTCTAGAATTTCTACTAAAAACAAGGCACCACACACACTCATTGTTCTCACGTGTGTAAATACATAAAAGGTGTAATGCAAATGAAAAGTTTGGTCATTGAAATATTTGTAAAAACCTGTAATTTTTCCTTGTTTGACCAACCGATTTACGACTTTTGCAACTATCCTTCAGTGGAAAATTCCATCGTTTGTCCAAATCCTTCCCCATTCTCGTGAGTGCGATATCTCAGGAACGCATTGAGGGAAATCTTTTCAGATTTGGGACCAAACGTCCACCTGAATGAACTGGTTAGAATTTGTTAGACAAATGTCAAGGTCATGGTGACCTCAAAAAACACATTCTTGCCCATAACTCAAGAATTCATACAATAATTATGACAATTTAACACAAATTTGTTAAAAGGATAAAATGACATGATGACATTTTGGACTGACATCGATGTAAACTGAAACTTGGCGGGTTGGCGGACACGGAAATTCTAGTTTAGGATAAAGTCGTCAAATCTAGCGAGAAAGTCGTCAACATTGTGTGTTTTTTCCCGATTCTGGTCTGATCAATCGATTTTGTAGCTTTTAAATATGAGTTTTTTTCACATATTATTGAGCCGTTCCCTGCAGCCTGTGGTGACTTGTCACTTGACCCTGAATACTATGTAAATGAGAGGTAGCCATGACGGCTCGTCTGCAGCGTTCCTCTGAGCAGCCTTCAGCGTGAGTCAGCCTGAAAATCATTTCTGAGAGAGGAGGGAGATGGGATGCGGAGGCGTAGCGGGAGGAATTAGTGACTCCATCCTTTATCTCCTCCCAACAACCCCCCCTCACCTCACCTCTCTTTCACCCTCCTCTTCCTCCTCTTCCTCCTCTTCCTCCTCTTCCTCCTCCTTTATCTCACCGGCGTCATGCGGTTGATCTCGGACAATCTTGCTGTTACCAGACACTGCACTCAGCCGCTCTTAATATTTAATGAAGGATCGGGGCCATCAGCAGCGTGTTTTTTTTTTAGCTTTTAATGGCACACTTTTTCCAGTGACATTTTTGCGCTGTGACCTCCATGGCATTTTTCCAAAAATTGACGCAGACGTAAAAGCTTTTTTTAATTCTTATTCTTCTGTCATGAATGAACCACAAAAATCTGTCAATCAACACTTTTCGTCCATTTAGAAATCAGCAGGCATTACTGAAATCATCTTTTTTTTTTTTTTTAGAAGAGATGCTTCTAAAGGGGACTGCTTGACTGCCAAAGTGTCTTTTTTTAACTCTGCAATTAAATAAAAGCTTCCTCCAAATACAGTTAAATTAGTATGTGTGAGTCTCGGCTCCACAACATTTTGATTTTGTTCCTAGAATATTTTGCATAAGTACCGTAACTCCTCAATTAGTGTCTGCAGCTTTCATTTCCCTCAACTGCTAGTGGTAGTGTCATTGTTGGTTTCTCAGTCGCCATCTTAAATCCAGACTGAAATATCACAATAGCTGCGCGAAGGTTTGATATGAAAGTTTGACGCAGACATTCACGGTTCCCCGAGGAGCATGCTAAATACTTTGCTTACCCCCTGACCTTTGCTCTCGCACAACTTTTTGGTTTCGTGTCAAATGTCTTTCCAACTATTGGATGATTGAACTTACACACATTCATGTCACCTTCAGGACGAACTCATAACTCTGCTGATCCTGACTTTTCATCAGGTTTCAAATACCCACAAAAATAACATTGCTAGCAGCCTCAGCTGTACTTGCTAATTAACAAATGCTAACATGCTAGCATATTTTGGTCATCGTGGTAAACATTATCCCTGCTAAACATCACCGTGTTAGCATTGTTATTGTGAGCATGTTAGCATTTCACTCAAATAAGTACAGCCTCAAAAAGCTGCTAGCAAACAACTTCAATATAATCCTTCGGGCAATTCTGAAACGCCAATGTTTTTTTTTTTTTTGCCACTGACAGGCTCAGATTGTTCTTATAAGTGTGACAGACCAGAGAAACAAAACCTTTTCTTTACACTTTGTTAGTGTGTCATGTGAGAGTTGGAGAGACGAGTGTCATGTGACTATCGAATGTCATGGCGGAAGATTTAGCAATGTGGATGTGACATGAGATACAGACCGGATCAAGCAAATGATAAATAAAAACGTCTTATTTCTCCGTAGGGTCCTTTTCCATATTATTGTCAGACACTTTCAATGACAAGTGGACAAATGCACTTTTAGTGGACGTGCATTGACAGTGCAATGCTTGTTGCCATCTGCAGCGTTCTCGCTCAATACTGGACCAATTTCTAAAATCTTAAACAGTTTTCACCCTTTAATCCACACGTAGAGAAAATAGAAAAAGAAAGTCCACACTGTCCGTCAGGTTTATGTGGCGCCTGAGATATTAAGGAGGAAAGAATTAAATGGATTAAGCAGTAAGACACAATGTGGCCATTCTCAGTCACTCAGGTCTGTTTAAAGGCAGACAGAATGAAGAGTGTGATTTAGTATCCGGCTCTGTGCCATCACAAACTTCACCGAGGGGATTTTTGGCCCTGGCCACCTTGTTTATTCCTCTGGCCTCGTCCTTGGCGAGATCAAATGAAACCGTTTGTCCGGGAGAATTACAGACCCTGAGTCTGGGCTCCAACACGATAAAAAAAGAAAGAAAAAGGCGCCTTGTAGTGGCTCGGTTCCTCACGTCTCTGCTTTGGGCTCTTTTCTTGTGGAGTTCTAGTGCCAGCTGAGTGTCCTGACCTGTGACAGCACAGTCAGTCCTGAAGCCGCCTTCAGGGAATCTGGGAGCTATTTTCCTTCTTTCGTTCACTGGAGGTTATTCCTTTGTTGTTTTTGTTCAAAGGTCACGTTTTGAAGTTTAAATTCCCCGAGATGTAAACTGAAATGTGTCAGTTTTGATACAGTGTGTTCAGCAGTGTTGACTGACCTCCAAACTTACCTGCACGTCATTCAGTTTCTCTTGCCAAATGCTGACTCAACACCCCCTCCTCTTCCTCTATTATCCGCCGCACAGCCAGACATTCATCTCAATGAAAGCTTCTCTTTGTGTCCCTTTCACTGAACTGCTGACAGAACGTTATTACTGCTTATTGTGTTTGCCGCGAGTAAAAATAAGAAGGCTAAATGCTCCGGTGTGAACTTTTGGGCACAAATTCAACAAACTCATTGAGTTTTTCTTGGAGACACCGGGCTGCATCACGCAAGCAGCACATCATCAAAATGTGCTTTGTCACCGTGCTCACGACGCATCTCTGCTGCACGATCGAAAGCTTTTTTTTTTTTATTATCAAGGATTTGGATTGAAGCACAAGCAGATATTTAAGCTGCAGGAATATACTTCTGTTGTAAGAGCTGCTCTGTTTCAACCTGACAACTAAAACACAAAGCTGAATCACGTCCAAAGTAAACACGTCTTTACCCTATAAGTCACAAGGACAAAGACGCAGGAAATGGTTCCCCAAATTATCCCTTATAACACTTTTTTGTACAAGAAAACTTGTAATCATCAGTCAGACTGATTTGATTTCATAATGAGGATTTGGTTAAAGACAGTTACAGAGATCTTTCCAAGTACACATAAAAGCTAAAAGCATATATATAACTTAAACGATTAGTAGATAAATGGATTGGACCAGATTGGTAAATCAACAGAAAAGTAATGGACAACTATAACCAAATTACTTGCTGATTGGCTGGTGAAAAGACTTCTAGATGTCCTGGTCCAAACTCGGCTGGATTTCTTTAACTATATCGTAACATATAATGTATAATCGTTTTGTGAAACACATTTCAATGACTATGTATCTTCAGCCCGATCGGCATTAAAACCATGTTGCCATTGTGCGTTTCTGCGATCCTTGGATACGTTGCATGTCAACGTTTTTGCAAGCGGCGTAGTACAGGTGAGGCAGTACATCGAGCATGCAGTGTAATAACGAATACAACAAGCGGCAACGTTTTCTTTCGGGGCGTTTGGGAGGTCAACGTACAGGACTTTACTGACAACATTGTCATCTGACGCTTGTCGCTTAGTCACATGACGTTACGTCCGTAGCCTTTTTCTTTTCTTTTTTCTCAACCCTAACCAAGTAGTTCTGTTGCCTGAACCCTAATAAATCATTCCCCTATGTTACTCGGGGGGCATTGTGCGTTTCTGCAAGTGTGATACGATCCGTGCTTTTGCAGAACATACAATGCCAAGATTATTTTTTTCTCTGGAGACTGGGTTGGTATATTTCAACATACAGTGAGATCTGCCTCCTCGCCCTCTGGACTCACTTCTACGCTTCAGTTCTGACCTTTACATCCTAACCCCCCCTCACCATCTGCATCATATTAAGGCTCACAACAAAGACGTCATTTTTCTACTTGGACCTCGTGGTATCTATTTCCGCACTTTTGTCCAGGTTTTTAAGAGCTTTCAGTCTTTCGGGTTGTAAAACTCAGAAATGAACAACTCCATTCTGGCTCAAGTATCATCGGTATTTCAAGGATCTGAGGGACGTTGAGGGGAGCAGCTTTCTGAAAACATAAAGGGTATAAAGTAGCTTCTGCAGATAAAAGCAAGATCAGAATCTTCCCTCATGTCCACTGAGCGCCATTTTCCAAAACAACACGACTCTTTGTGAACTTTCTGCTCTTGAGAACATCATTCTGAGCTTCCCGTATAGCTCCCCTCACAGATTTGATATGCAACAAAATGTGTCCTGTTTGAGTCTGAGAACATATTGAGTGAGGTTTTAGGCTTAAAGTGAGGGTGATTTTCAGCTTATTCTTCACATTGAGGATGATTTCAGACAGGATTACCTCCCAGCTGTAATCTATTCATAGCAGCGGGCTCACCGCTCTCCTCTGGGGTCAGCTTTTAATGAGATTACTTTTGGATTACTGTTATCTGTTTGAAATGTGGAAAAACAGCAGGTACTCGGGAAAACCAAACAAACGGCGTCTGTATTCTACCCTCATGCTGTAAAAGACTTCTAGCTACAAGTTGTCAATCGTAACAATAAATTGGAAAAAGTGTAAAAAATTCATAATAATGAGTAATAATTTGCTCATTATTTGCAAAAATAGGTTTCATATTTTGATCCCCAATACTCTTTTGTGGTTGTGTTAGTCACGTGGATAGCATAAATAATACATATACATTTAAACTGATATTACTCAAGTTAAACAAGTCGGCAGTAAAAGACACGTTTTGACTACTTTGTGCAAAGCTGCATCACCGCCAGTTTAAGTTGCGTTTGATTGGCTCTTAGACATACGGTGGCCGCCAGGGACAAACTTTGTGGAAGAAGCAAAGAGCAGAGAATTTAATTGAAGCTTTTAAATGTTTGTTGCCAGTGTGGCGGCGCCTTGTATTGATTTATCCTTCAAAGACACACTTTTACAGGCATCAGGCCTTCGGTCTCTGTCTCCTCTGCTAGTTCTGACTGAGAAAATGTTGAACTCCTCTGTAAAAATGTAAGAGTTGGATCAACTCCACGGAAAACTTAGAATCCTCTCTAAGACACAACTGAAAACTGAAATTCATTTAACACTGATCATTGGACCCCATTGACCAGTTTACCTGTCTCCTTGTAAGCTTACGTAAAGCTTTCAGTAATATATTGAACAGTGTTTCAGGACTTTAAAAGAGTTTTCTCAAGGATTTTGGGATCGTTGTCTTCTTGGATGTTGAGGAGGGACTTGAAAGTTTGGTCATGACTAGATTTTTAAATCTCTTTAAATGTTTATTATTCACATATCCCAAGTGAAACTGTATCCAACAGTTTAGTTCAAGGATTCATTTAATTGTAACATAGAATTAGCAGAGGTGTAATTAATCTAATCTAATTAAGCTAATTCATATGTCAAACGTTACATTGTCGATGCTACAAAATATACACACATCCTCACTTATTATATTCAATATTATGAAATAAATTTGTATCCATAATACTGGTTATGAGTGATGGTACGGTGTATCTAACGTGTGTTGCCCCAATGAGAAAATCCCCACAAACAGTCTGAACGTGGTACAAACAGTTATTATAATAATAATAATATATACAATAATAATTATAATAATACAGTTATTATTTGGGCTTTACAGTTCTTTTGTCGAAACGACAGTTTATATTTATGGTGCTGACTGTAAACTGTGCTGAGCAGGTTGTTAATAAATCCTAAAGTCTTATGTTGTAGTTAAAAAAAAAAGGGTAGGACGTTTTTTTCGGATGATTAAATATGGGCTTATCTGACACATTGGATATTGTTTTTACGAGCTACTTGAGCCACATGCAGAATGTTTTGGTTCAAAATTGGATTTAATTATTGGTATGGCATGAACAACAGTTTAACTGGGAGAATGTGACTCCTGAAATTGACTTGAGGCGGTCAGCTGATCCTTATACTAGAGAGACATATTACTCTGGAGTACAGAGCTTCTTCTCTTGTAAAGGATCTTTGATTGAATGCAGATACACCAACCCAACAGCTGCCACATTTACCCTAAGTAAGCACATAAGTAAGTACATTCTGTATACAAATACATAGGACATATCTATTTGAAAGTTCAACTACAAAACTATTTTCAGAATTGTCCCACGGACAGGAAACGGGGAAATACTTCTGAGAACGTTTTAAGATATTTTCCTTGTTGACTTGTTAGGATATAGTATAGACTATATATAGTCTCAGTAGCATCTCAGCTTCTTGCAGTAAGTCGTTGACATTGTGTTCAGCTGAGGTCAGAGGGACACTCAGTACAAGCAGAGCAGTTTTCACACTTGCCAATGAAATTACCGAGCTCACCTTGAATTTGCCTCTGGGCTGTGTGCAGGTTGACACCCTGCTATTACACAACAATGACTATCCGTCATGTGTGATGAGATTCTGCCATCGGGAAAAAACCATTAGCTTTAAGAAAGTGTCCAGAGTCGGAAAAACACAGACAATCGTCACAGCCACGTGTTTCCGAAGCGGGCAGGGAGGCTGAGAACTGTCTCAATGACTTTGGGATTTGAATATTTATGCCTAAAAATGAACTGTTGAAACCGCGTTGGTTCCAGAATATGTTTCCTCATCAGGACTTTTTCTCCAGTGCTGTGACTCAGTATTGGTCACAAATCCTGTTTTGGTTTGTTGTTTTTAGGAATACTTTGTTTGACGTTTTTGTCATAGTGACCGTCGCACCAACGTCATTTTCAGTAATGCCATTAACAGTGAACATTCATGAACATTTGTCATGTGGGTCAAAGACATATGTTGAGTAAGAGTTCTAATTTCTATAATTCGGCTTAAAAAGCTGCTTGCGTCTCCGTTTTCGTGGCCTTTTTTTCTGGCCCTGGCACAGGGAGAAGACATCCTAAATCTTAATCCCGCCTTCAAAACTCTGATTGGTTTGGGTGATTATCCAACCGGCCGTCAAAGAGCACAACACCAGACTTTGATTCATTAAAACAAATCTGAGATGTGGGCGGCTGTCGAAGGCCTTTGGACCGGGCGAAATGTGACATGATAGAAATGTGTCCCCCATGGTGTCAGAGGTTATTCTGTACCGTTTATACTGAAGTATTACACCTATAATAACTTTTATTGCAGACCATGAGCAAGACTGTTCTATGGTAATGTTGTATTTACAGATTTTTCATGCATTTAATTGGCCAGTATGGTGTGGTTATTAAACAATTCCAGTAAATGTCACTATGTAATGATATATATGAATATTACAACATGTAGAAGAAGATGTTATCCTCGTTGCATTGGACTACTTTCTATTAATTTGTCGCCCACTTTCCAGTTCCGGTGTAAGCTTCTCTATTTCCCAACCAGAGCAGATATATATATATATATATTTCATATATGTAAATGTTAAAAAGTACTTTTCTTCTTTCCTTCTTTAACACTGAAGGCTGTGTTTAGCGTTTTTGTTTTCTGTGGCTCAAGTCTGTTTTAAAAAGGAAATCTGTCTTTTGTGGTGATTATTGCAGTTAAGCATCTTTCTTCGCTGAACGTTGAACCGAACACTGTTTTACTTTTGCAAAAGTGTCACTTAAAGGCTGAAGGTAATAAACAATGTTTGATATATGTTCATGTGTCACTCAGGGACAAACACACTGACTGTCCTGAGACATTATCAGTTTTAGCTAACTTGTTTACACATCCAGCAGACAGAGAGCAGCACGATCGCTTTGGAACACTTTGGAGTGATTTAGGAATTCATAGACTTTAGTCTCTATTAAGACAGGATGCTATTATGAATATTATTATTATGTTGCCTAACTTGTAAGCGATTGAAAACACTGGCCTACTTGTTCAGTAGCCTATTCTCATGCTGAAAGTTGTTATATGTATTTGTTTGTGTTAAATTATCACGATAAATATAGCGTTGGGTGGCAGATGTGAGCGATCGCGATCATCCTTGCATGATCTAACCTGTTACATCGACTCACCGTCATTCAGCGTTTAGAGAATATTTCTTTATCTTTAGGCCATTTTGTCTTCTGCTTAACAAACTCTTAAGACATTTAAAAATCCTCCTCCCTACTCCTATCGGTTTTTCAATTTAGGAGCTCTCTTAAGGGCTAAAATGCTTTGGGAATAACGTTAATCCTTAGTAGGATCTAGTCTTAACTGTAAGGGGAAATTCTGAGAAAACGTCACTAGGAGCATCTCTTTTGTGAAGACGTCTCTTTAGCTGCTAAATGCTCCGCGATGTTCACCAGTGAGTCTCTAACTGTGTCCGTCTGCTGCTGAGCAGCTGGTGTAGGTTACAGTGGGTCCGTCAGCTGCTGCTCGAAACACTGAGACTGAACCAGACAGGACATGTGACGTAAAAAACAAACACAAATCAGATAAAAAGGGGCTGAAAAACTCCTGCTTGGTAAGATTGGTATTTGCAGTCTCCATGTTTGTATTCTCGTGTGGCTCTCGTCCTCGAGGCTTGTAGTGGCTCGTCGTCTGGTGGAGTATCTCCTGGGAGGTCCGGTCTTCAGCGGCTACAGTACCACAGACGGTTTCTCGTCTCCCTCATGTCGTGCTGAAGCTGGTACCTGCCCTCAGGGATCTGTTGCCCAGACAGTCCCGGGGAAATATCCCGCAGCTCGCCTCTCAAGAACAAACACAGCTGCCCCACTTCAGAGTCTGAGCAGCCGTGTTTTGAAGTTTGGATTTTCTTGCTCGAGACTAAATCTGAGAGTTTAATGAACTTATTTTAATGAACTTATTTTTGTGCCAAACACTTGCTCGTTTTTGTCCTGGATCTCTGATATTAGGTTTGAGTTACAAGGAAGACAAAATCAATACAGATTTTCTGATTTCTCTACATCTACTATGGAAAAGCCATTCAGTTTAAAGAACATTTAGCAAAGCTTCATCAGCACGATGACTATAGTAATTGGCAAGAAAGTAAGAAAATAAACATGATGAAATTAAGCATTTAGGACTTAAGACTCCTAAGAGTTGCGTGTTCTAAACTATAATAAACTTATAATGTTGCTGAAATGCATTGCCACACAGAGGTTTTCTGTGGATAAAAACAATCTTCTGTTTGTGTGTCTCCAACATACAGAACATGCTGATGCGCTTGTTTGTTGTTTATTGCAACCAAACGGCATCCTAAGTAGTAAATTCTGACCTTTTTCTCCCCAGTGTGCTAGTTTATCACACAGAGCTTTAAAAGCGAGCACTTTAAAAGAAAAATGGTTGGGTTCGGGCATTGTAGGATAAAAAAAAGAGGAAGTGTGTCCTCATTACGGATACCAGTTATAGTTTTTCCACTTTAATTCTGGGAATTTATCAGTCTTTAATTTGAATATTAAAAAGTGACAATCGGGTTTTTAACAAAAAATTATAATTCAAACATTTGGTTAAAAAAAGAATTTGAAATACCAATTATGTTAAATCATTGCTTGTACTTTGCACTTGGCCGGTGCAATAATCTCCCCGTTTTTCACTTCCAATTACTTGAAGCATGCGACTTCATCACAAGAGCGCCGTGTTAAATGTAAACTACGGTGCTGAGCTTCATCAGCAGCACCTTAACTTTGGGTGCATGGGGACATAAAATCCAGGCAAATTTAAGCCTTGTTCTTTAAATAATAAAAAATAAAAGTATATGTTTGTTGGTGAAAACTGACAAGATTGGCACATTTGCTTTTATGAAGTAGGTAGTTGAAGCCCCCTTCCAGTTCAATGTACTGGATGTAAACTGTATTACTGTTACGGAGCATTGTGTGATTTTGTATCACGATTAGTGTTTTTGTTCATTTACTCTCTCTGTAATAACAAAAATCTAATTTCAGTTGTAAAAAATACATTTTGTTATTTATTCAGGACATTTTGCCTCCCTCCCTACCTCGCTCTCCTCTCCCAAACCCCAAAATCTCTCACCCAGATGCTCTCAGGGACCACAATTTACACTAACACTACACACCTAGACATTATGCTTTTGCTTTTGGCTGCACAATTATTTGTGTAGATTAATTCTGAAATCTTCATCGGTCACATGAAAGGAATCAAAGCGATGTGTATTATTTTTGAATGTGGATATTTCCCACGTCGAGAGAAGGGAGGAGCTGTGGTATTATATATAAAGTAATCTGCAGGTAGTGTGATGTTGACCTGTGCAGACCGGGTCGAGCGAGGATTCCATTAGTGATATCAATAAATCAGCCGTAGAGAAATATTAATAAACTCTGAAGTATGAGAGGAAACAGAAGAAGACATAGCCGTAGATACGTGGGTCATATGTGCATGTCAGCACTCAGGGAATCTGTGCATTCAGGCAGCAATCCATCAAAGTTGTTTACGGCCACACAGAGGGAGGAGCTCACGACAACGCTGCTGTCTTCTTCTTGCTCTGAGGAGAAAAACAAGAGGTTACATCCATAAAGTGACATTAAAGAGGCGAGCGTGCTGCTGAGCTGCAGGCTGAGCTGTGGGGAAATGTCACGATCACATGCTCAGGAGAAGCTTCGCCAAAGGCCACAACACGGGGAAAGTACACATGTGGGATCTTCTGCTGGACTCAGAGAAGGGTTGTCAGGGGTCAAAGGTCGCCGTTATGAAACCACTGCCGTAAACATACATGATACTCCGCCTGTTCTGCCCAGAGCCTCTGCATTCAGGGAAGCTTTGATGACTCTTAGATAGGCGTCGACAGCTTTCGTTTAGTCGAAAACTTCGAGAAAGGCAGTTAGGGGATTTGGGGAATTTTAGTATTTTTAACTGCAGCATCACACCGTCCCCTCTGGAATGACACGATGATATAAAACATGTGTGGCCATTAATCGGCCATGTTTAGCACAGCTAGCTGCGTGACTTGATGGATGTCAATGGCGACCGGATGATTTTTGAATTTCCTTTTCTGTTTTTTATCCTTTTTCTTTCTTCATCTGGTCTATTTTTATCTCGCGCCATCGGGTCAAAATTTCACTTTCTCTAACATTCAGATTTATGACTTAATACTTGCAAAACTAATTACATTCCCATTGTTCTTTGTCTTTGGTCTTTATTTGCATGTCAGCACAGCTAACAGGGTAAACATTAAGCGCTTAACACCACCGTGTTAACATTTACCATGTTAGCATGACAAGCACTACGATACCAATACTATTCCTACATTTACTTTAGT
>CALSCE010009356.1:2581143-2601934 GCA_943593645.1 Bovichtus variegatus
TTCTAAAAAAAAATAACCAACGTTAATGATTTCCTCTCATGTTTAAGCTGAAGTTGGTTTCTTATCAACAGTAGTTTATTCAGCCAGTACAGTGACGTTTACATACTGACATAGATGTTAGGAACTTCCATTAACTGTAAACAGCTGCTTGCAGACATGCAATAAAGAGCAATGACGGATGATCCATATTCTTTATGGAGGCTGCATGAAACACCAGTTACCAGGAAACAGCCCTCTGCTGATAACTGCCATAAAAGCAGTATTTGGTATCTGAGACCGACCATTATCTTCCAACTATCCTGTTTTTCTATTATGAAGTACACTGATAACCACAACTGATAAATGATATCATATCCTGTTCGTCACTGCATTTATGGGAACTATCATCCATCCAGGACTGATTGTCATTATCAAACCCAGAAGATCCAAGAGGTGCTGGGTCTGTTTGAAGGACGAGCCCTGAAATGAGACTCCCAGCTCTGTGTAGGCTCTCTGTACCGGCTGAGTGGCTCTCTGTCTTTACCTCTTTCATGCTTCACTGTGTGCCTGCTGGCTCCCATGATGCACAGCACTGTCACAGTGCTTTCACCTCAAAGGAGGTTGTGCGTTTCCTCAGAAGACCCAGTTACTCAGCGTCTGTACACGGTGAAAGCCACGGCCAAAAAGGAAATGCTATCAATTTCACATTTTTTTCCTTGTTTTGGTCTGTGTTAGCGCTGGTTTTTTGACATGGCTTTGAAGAAAATCCGTTAAATGTTTAAATTGATGAAAGGTGGCTAAACCGTGTGAGGCACATGGCAGCTCCACCCTATTTCACTCTGCTTCCAATAAAAATGTGCCATGACGAACACTACGACACTAATAAAGAACACTAGTCCCCTCAATGCCCTAATTGTGTTGTGCTCAGTTATTTTGAACACTGGTGCAGCGCAGAGACAGTGTGAAAATATGAAAGTTTAAAATTTAGTTATCTGAATTTAAATCTTTCATCATGCAGAACCTTTTAATTTTTCAAGGTCTACCAAATGCTACCATTAGCATGCACATTAGCATGTGTTGGTACTTTCCATGCCGACACTTGATGTGGCACCTTTTAAAAATGTTTTAATAACACACACCCAATCGTTCTATTGTAACCCCACATTTTAGTCTTTGGTTTGAAATAACAAATGTTTCATGTTTTTTACTACTGGGAAGGACCATAGAAGAAGACTGGATCAGTGTTGGCAACTCGTCAGATACCGACTGCTTGGTCAGTGGCCCTCCACTTCAAACCACGGCGCTCTAGGTAAACCTCTAGCGTGCGTTTTGGACGTGCCAGGGACAGCGGGTCAGTTTCCGCTTGTTACATGCATACAGTCTCTTTTCAAAATAAACTAGGTTTACGTCGTTTTCAGGTTTACTTTGCAACAAAATGACTTGGTTTGCTTTAGGCCACAGAAGTACTTGGTTAGGCTTCGGAAAACATTGTGGTGAGTAGGTGTTACGTAAAGTATTTGTTCGTTAAGTACGTAAGTTACGTCACAAAAGTAAGGTAAAATAAGTCAACGTTGGGTTTTGGTGTCATCACCAAACATCAGCCTCCTGGGTGAAAGTCCTGTGTTTTGTTGGTTCCTACACTCCCACCCGCCCTACGCAGACAGCCAGTCTAATGCGTTTACACAATGGAGTTAGTTGAAAGCCTGCGGCGTCTCTGGGCACTGACAAAGTGTCGGTATTTTACGACTTGGGAGTGAGACTGGGTTGTCTAGTTGGTGCAATATAAAAATAAGGTTTTTACTTCCACCACTGATCGTAGCCCGACTGGTGTAACATCAGCACACTTAGAAATAATCTCTCACTGTCATTACTTTTAAGACAAGTGAAAATGTTGACCTCTTGTTGGTGCATCATGAGAAGTCAGGAGATAAAGAACTTCATTCAGGCTTCATTCATGAATAAATGTACCAAGTTTCCTGGCAATCTGCCCAAGATTCAAGATATTTCACTTTGTGCTACCGTGTTGGTGCAGATCCTCTATTTGCCCTGAAGCTTGTTTGCGGTTTAAATAACGGTCTGCTTGCAACCTTTTGAAGAGCATCGGTTCCAAACAAGTGATGTTGCAGTGAATTAGACTTCCTGGCTCTAAAGTAAAAGTTAATCCGTCACACCACAAACATATATGAGACGTCCAGCACATCCTCTGATATTAATGTATGTGCTCACACTGTCTGATCTCACCATCGACCCCCCCACCTCCACTTGCCCTTTTCCAGGCATCATATGTTGGCATTTCCAAGAGAAGAAATATGTTGTGTTATTAATACATATCATACATGTAACCCCGTTCTGCTGCCCCCATACAGTACAGCCAACCACTGCTCCAGGCAACATCACACTGAAATGTCAGAGATGGGAGCATGTGCCCTTTAGGCTGAGCTTCGTCAGGGATGTGCACGCCAAAAACAATCATGGCAGCTCGGCTCATAACACTGGCAACCGTCCCCTCTCAGGGCTATGATCTATTAGATCCAACTTTCTGATAAAGAGCGGCAATATCTTTTCTGTGATCAATGTCATACCTTGCTAAACAGGTTCTAATACAAATGTGACGCATGTTTTTTTTGCGACTTAACACAGGAGATCCCAGATAGCAGCCGTGCCAGGAGGAATTACAGAAGTGCTGTGCGGAATTTGTCTTCTTGGGTTTGAATATTTTGCCAGATGAAAGATGTTGCATCAAATCTCTGAGAAGAAAGGGGGTATAAAATGTGTTTTTGTAACTTTTCAACGACTTATGGTGGAAATCTACAGGGGATGTAAGTGTTCTAAAGGTTCCAAATATTTTAAGTTTTTCACCAACAAATGCTTTCATGTTTGAATCCAGTTGTTTTTTTCTGGACTGAGAAGAAACCAAAAATATAACCATCCTCAGATACTGATAATAAATGATCCGTCTGTGATGTTCAAAGCTCTTCAGCAGTTATTTTGTATGCTGCTTCAAGTCAGTGGGCTGCAACATACTTTTCCAAAAATGCCTTTTGATGAACCTTGTCTGTGCTGAATATATAAAGGTGGAGAGTGCAACAGTTATAGTCATAGGGAAGAAATTTTATTTCACTGTTGCTGAAAGAGTGAGGATTTCAAAATAAGGCACTTTGTTGTATTAACAGTAGGGTACTGCAGGGACCTAAAAATGTTTTCCTGTTTTATTGACCAAGCCCAACTTGTCTCCATTGGTTGTCTAGCAACCTCAAAATGATCAAGAAATAACGCGTTGTTGTCTACTTTTTTTTGTATGGCTTAAACAAAAGACATATAACGTGTTAGTTAGTGAGTTTTAGAGGTGCTGGTTGAGAAAAAAAGTCTTCGCCACGTGACTGACAGATCATCGCCACATGACGACACTGTGTTCTCCGTAGAAGTGGGATTATCCTAAAATAAAGCGATAATAGGGTCTACAGGTCATGGCCATGAACTGGCTCTGGAACACGTACATAATGGAGCTCATCTGATTCCACAAAATACCGTCCGGTTGTTTTAATTATAATGGAGCTCCTGTTTTTTCCCTGTGTCTCGTACAGTTATGTTAATGATTTGACACACAGGCCACGCATTTATATTCATAAGCAACAGAGGTTTTGTCGAGTTCAAGTTCAACCTCAGTTGAGCTCTCTCTCATTTATCTTCACTGTGTGTAGAGAACAAAAATGAACAATGTGCATGCAGTTAAGACTCCATTCTGGCAGGGACACAAGACATATGGTATCATCGTCATGCAGGACTTTTCCTGATTCTATACTTTATTTAGTTTACATCCCCTTAAACTATTATCTGATAAATGGAAAGTCTTTGTCAGAGTGTGTTCATTTCCTTATATTACGAATATATCTGAAAGTCAGGTTGTTCCTATTTCTCCAGATCGGAAAGTCGAGTGCTGTTTGAGTAACTCTTAGGTGCTGTTCATGTGACTTTAGATCACTGTTTTTCCTCAGGAGATTTTGGCATTGTTTGCATTTGCATTGGTTTGTTCAGTGGCCTTACGTGTTAAACTAGCTCCACGTACCTCTCCGGCGTCAGTTTTGGAGGTACATTGCTGCCTCCAGTGGTCGTAGTAATGTATGACGGGAGGAAAATATGACCAAGAGGAACTCTCTCTCTTTTTGTAGATACATGCGTCCGTTTCTTATGATTTGTGAGGCATTGACTGTTACCTACACATTATAGTCATTTATAATTGCCAGGTAGCTCTGATTAGACCTAAATCTGCCCGTAATGACGGCCATTGATTGTCAGAACGACTGAAAGGAAATCCAGCAATCAAGATTAGTGTGAGAACATCAATTATGTCTGAAATTAACTTTTAATGATCTCAATATGATGGATTTCATTTGTATAAGTGCTGCACTAAGCGAGACAAGGTGACACATTTGATTGTCGGCGAGAGACGCATTTCTCACACACATCTAACATCATCGCACATTTTTTCATGATCTCTTTAATGGCTGCGGGCTCTATGGGGCTCTGACACTCAAAGGGTAATTTGTCTGAAGTAGCCACGCGACAGCTTTTTCACAGCCTATGGTGGAGAGGTAATGTCGAGGAATGTCACAAAATGACTCTGATCCCCCCGTATGACCGATGTCACTTTTACCTCAAGTGCTTCTACAAATGTGACATCTCTGCCACAGGAGCATCTATGACAACAACAGGGATTTATTTTTGTATTTTTTTTATGTTTAAGCTCATCAAGTACAAACAATGTCTACTGAAGTTTCACTGGTGGAAAATGGTCTCACTTGCTTTCATTGCACAATGAAAATCAACAACGCTTAAACTGACCTGTTTACGTTTTGGCTGTGAGAATATTGGCTTTTGTTTCTGAGAAGCACAACGTCTTAGGCAGGAGGTTGGAGTGAGTGATATCGGGTCTCCGAACAAGGGCCCACTTTGTTTTTGTTCGTTTTTGACCAGGACCATGACCTTTAGCATATACAAGTGGATATTGTGCCTGAACCTCACTTAGCCTGAACCTTAGAGGTGAAGTTAAACACAGTCATGTGGAAATTATGTTCTTCTGCTGACAGGAAGCTCAGATCTGAAAAGGCCAAAATTAATCTTTTTGGGAGTCAATGACAAATGACCCATTTTTCTCAGTGTAGGTTGGAGGATTTGATTTGTATTTATTATTATTACCATTGGTAATCCACCAACATTTCGATGCTTTTTTGTTCCAAGTTACAAAACCATCACATGGCGATGAAGCTGCAAGTAGGGATCTTTTCTGTTGTGTTCAAGGACACTCTGACATAGGAAATTTGAGTCAGTTCTCTTTCCTGTAGTCAGATAATTAAACCTAGAGGACAAAAGATAACGAAAATTGTCCTCTGTGAAGCCAGAATGTGATTTTTTTTTAATTTCTTGCATTACAAAGGTTTCTTCTCAGTGGCCAATTTGCCTTTATTGTACTAAGCTACATGATAAGTAACTATGACTGAGGTCTTAAACTCAGTGTTCTACAATAAAAAAACTAACACATGGAGGGTATTTTACAGAATAGGTCAATTACACTATTCATACAAAAACCAAAAATTCATTATTTCCCCACCTGCAGTTTATTTTAGACCTTTACATCAGGGAATTAAATGTACTGCATATGGGAAACCATCAGCGTAGTTCTTTAAAGATGAAAAAGGAGAGTTATGAAAGGTTACGACCTTTCGTTTTTGTGATATTGAGAGAAGGAAGGCCAAGAGGAAGTGATGAAGTGGTAAATTAAAACCTGAGGAGACACTTGTAAACCAAAGAACCTTGTATCATTCAATTACTTTTTTCATCATTGCTTATTAATGTCTTGCAACGTTGTCGCGGTCGAGGACATAATAGACCCAGTCTTTGAAAATGTGATTGTTTTCTCATCCTTCACTCACTAATGAGGATTACAAGAACATAAATGGGTCAGAATTTGTTTAAATTTTGTGCATTTTGTCCTGATATTTTGCAACTAAACTCTTCTCTCAGCTGTGTTTTTTGTCCTCCATCTCATGCTTTAGTTATTTTATTTTTTTTCATCTGTTTTGTGCATAAATTCCCAGTGCATAACTTACATGCATACAAGCTCCGTCACCTCTAACATCAACACAAAGTGAACACGCGGCGAGTGAATGAGAGATGCATGACTTGTCTGATCGCGAAACGTTGCATTTTGGTCTTCCCTTTTTCTTCCCTTTCCTTAATTTTCTTTTTCTTTTGTGTACGTAATGGATGTAACTGTGTGTCTGTTCTTTTTCATTTGTAACTTGAATGAAACAAAAGGGGGACAAGCAGGTTCATTCTATGTGCATGTGCTTTCCCCCTAGACTCTGGCTGCCCTAACGAGAAATTCGATAAATCTGCTTCCAAACCATCTCGCACAAGCTTTGCATGTCCACTCTGGTCCTGAGGAAATTAACAAGCGAATAGAGAGTGCCATCGACTTACGGAGTGGCGATAAGTTGAGAAGAGAGCATATCAAGCCTTTCTCACTGATGTTTAAAGACTCCAGCCTGGAAGAGAAGGTAGCTGGGGTTTTAGACAGATAACTGTTTTTTTCTTTTTTTCTTTCTCTCTCCCTCCTCATATCTTATTCTTAGATGAAGATTTTCAGGAGCAAAACAAGAACTAATATTGTTTTTTTTTGTTTTCCTATCATGAGTAAGCTAAAGGCACTTGACATACTATTTGGGAGAACATTTTTATTTTTAATTTTACTGTATTTACATAAGGCACTTTAAGTAATGGTGTACTGAGTTGCGTTGTTAAATTTAGGTGAAAATATTGGAATAAATATACATAAAACTTTCATCCATTTGATCTTCCAGTGAATGGAGTCTGAAGTGCTCCCTCAGAATAATTATGGACTCACAGTTTTTAATTATAGTCAGTTAATAAATTGATACATTTAAAAAGAACAATTATAAATGATGCAATAATAAAATCAAAGTAACAAAAAGGACATTTTCCAATTTTCTTCTTTTTTTTTTTTTTTAAACATTAAATAATAACTTATAAAGAAAGTCAGATTTAAAGTCTTGTGATTTTGCAATTCCATTTTACAATTATTTATAATGAACTATCAACTCACTTAATCAGTATAAAGTAGGTCTAAGTTTTTCAGGATCCACATTTTCAGCGCAATCGACTCCACCTCCCGTTCTCTAGAACAACATTTCATTCTCAAGTTTATGTGGCTTTTTAAAAATGTATTAATGGATTTATTGGCTATAAGTAAAGGTTTCAGCACACTTCAGACTCCATACTAGTGTGCATGAACAAATACAGTAAACCTAACCCTTAACAGTAGATATTAACTCTTTTTGATGAGTTTCTGGCCTAATTGTGCAAACGTTAAACCAACTTGACCATAGCTGTTTGATTCCAAAACTTAAAAAATCAGTTTTGACATTTGCTTCAATGGGCCTAGAATAGTCAGCTGGGCGAAACACAAGTTCGACAATGCTCATTTGTTTTGCCCAGATTGCAGAACCCCCTTCAGTTTACTCATGACCACAAGTCCATGGACCTGTTACCCTTTTACAATCTTCAACTTTTTCTTTTTTCTTATTACAGGAGCACATTGCATTCACTAAAGAAAGAAAAAAAACGTTTCTGAGATGTTTTCTTTACATCTCGTAATTGTGAGAGCTTGACCTTGAATTTTTTTCAGATAGATTCAAGCGTTAATTATTACGAGACATAATTACTAGACTACTACTTGCGTATTTTTTGTTATAGTTTTACTTAAAATCTAGATCACAGTTTTGATGAAAATTGCATTATTGCAGCCGAGTTACATCAATCATTTAACAAAACCAGATGAAGACACTTATGGACGTAGGTTAGAAACAGAACAAATCATACCCTCATTTTAAATATACATCATGTACTTAAAATGATAACAAAATATTAACAGTCCCTTAACATATATCTGATACGTCAGCCATTATAAACAAACCCAAATAGCTTAATTGTAAGTTCTATTTCCAAAGATAGCAAACGTTTCAGGCTGAATTTGGGGGAAATGTGTTTAAAATGGTGCAAGACAACAGAGATATTTCCATTGAATGGAAAGGTGCTACCATAAACAACATATAGTCTTGAGTTTGACTCTCTCTCTATATATATATATATATATATATATCTTCAATGACAAGCTGGAACAAGCTGGTAAAGAATGTGATATAAAATATTGTCAGAATAGGGAACAAGATAAAGCTACTTGAAGGGAAATAAAAGTGGAAAAACAGGATTTCTAAGGGGGGTAATTTGCTTTATTTCCTCTATAGTTTGATGGCAGGTAGAGGTACATAAACACTGTAAATGTGTTTGTTTACAGCTGTAATTTTCCTGTCAACAGCTGGCACTAAGTAAACTTGGATAAGTTGTTTACATATCAACAAATTCAACTGAAACAGTAATTCCAGACGTGAAGTCATAATCACAAGTCTGAATGTTCTTTTTCTTTGATGAATGCAATGCACTTTTGTAGCTTCCTGTCCCCCATTCTCCCCATTTCTTTTGTCCACTTTAAATTGACCTTCCTATGCCCCCTCCCCATATCTGTTTGCTTTTAAATCCCACCGCCATCTTCAAAACTTTTCCAAGAACCTTATTTTTTTGGTTGACCTCTTGACTTCTTTAGTAAGTGTGCAGTGATTTGCTGTTGGCACGCCCTCACTTTTTTTTTTTTTTTTCTGCCAAAGTTGTGACGAAACGTGAAGCATCCTCTTGCTAATTTCCCAGCACCCTTTGAGAAAGAGACAGAGCGAGGACGGGGCAGCAGGGGTCATGGGGGTGGAAAGTTTAAGATTGAGACAAGTCTGACTGGTGACACCTCAGTCTAGAGAGTCTCACAGCACAGCAGGGCGGAGGTTTCTTCAGGTTAAGCTGCTGCACGCATCATACTAGACACTTTCTTTTATCTCAATACAACCAATGACAGTAATGAAGTAAAGTTTACGATCTAAGTGAAAATGATTAACTAGAATTTAAGTAAAATGTCCTTTGCTCCTTTGTACATGTACATCTTCTCATACAACTCTTGGTAAGAGAGCAAACGCACGTTTCCCAAAATGCTGAAGAATTTCTTCAACATCTAGCCAAGGACGACTGATGAAAATGATCCTTCTAGGCTACCTCTGCCTCATTCACAGTTTCTGTCTGTTCTGTTGGAACAAAGGTTAATGACACTTACACATTGTGCTCAGCAGGGTAATCGTCACAACTGAAATTGACTTTTAGCATTTTTGAAGCTTAAAGGAAAAAGCAAACGCTGGGCTATAAACGAACTACACCGCGGTCGCAATACTTCAACATCACAACCACAAAGTTCAGCTTTCAACTTCGACAATCAAACAAAACTACAGTTGGAAAATATTACAAGTTAAAAAACCTACAATTTGGAAGCGAGGCTGTAAAGGTGGACCAGGCTCATTTAGCCACTTGTTAGCAATCGCGTTTTTTAAGACAAGTAAAAGCTTCAAAATTCACGAGTGACATATTAACAGACATTAACAGACACAACAAAACGCAGTCCTTATTTCAGACTTCTAACCAAAAACCTTCGAGACGAGGGAACCGGAAGTGCAAAAATGCAAACTCATTTCCGGGAGTTAGGACTCATTCCTGCAGCTCTCTATTCATGCTGTTATTAAGGTAAAATCAATGTAGTAGTCGAGGAAAGGTATCATGTTCGTATAAAAACCTCAAAACTGATTTAGTTGTACTAGCCTAACATAAATGCACTCATTTGCTTTTGTTGCTTTTCTGATATTTTACTGCAGTTGAGTTGCTAGCGCTATAAACCTTGTGAAAATAAAGTTCATTATCTAATATGTCAGAGAATTCACATATAGGTTAAGCTTTCAAACTCTCTCCCAGCTCTGTTTAGTTTTGCTGTTAGCTTATTTTGGTGCAGCGCTCACCGTTTGTGTCTCTGACTCCGCTTACTGCTAACGGCTAAAAGCTAAAAGCTAGCATTGTGCTTGTCAGCTTTGCACCTTCCCCAGGACCCCGCAGCTAACCCACCGGCTCGTGTCTCTCTCTAACGCTTGTGGTTGCACCATTGAATGCATCTGTGGCAGTGCATTGATGTGTTCGAGGTGCATTTCAGTGCGTTTAGTTTTCTCTGTTTGTCTGAAAACTTTTTTTCTCCATCTTCCCCTCACCTCCTCTTCCTCCTTTCTATCTCTTCTTCTTCTTCTTTTCACGGCGCAGTACTCACAGATGAGGGACGAGGTATTCAAGTCCAACCTGGTGTGCGCTTTCATCGTGCTCATCTTCATAACCACCATCCAAGGCTTGCTTCCCTCCGCCAGGTAATAGAGACGGACTGTAAACATGGCAGATAATTCTGATTGAAAGACAGACAACTGAAAAATATATGTTTATTATTCACCAATTGCTTTAATTTTGCACCTCCCAGAGCAAGTACATGTTGTAAGAATACAAATAAAAAAAATTGTAGAATGACAAGATGTGTGAATGTTATTATTATAGTAGATACTCATTTATCTTTGAGTACGGACAGAAAACCTTGGTAACATATTTCTATATTTCAGAAAGAATGATAAAGAAACCCCTATATTGTGTAAAATGTGGAAGACTGTAATTTTGAGATCTTTATCTCATAATTAGAGATAAAGCTATTTTATTTATGGGATATCTAATTATTATGCGAATATAAAATAAAAACGTATTTTAAAGATTTAAAAGTTTTAAATCTATTTCTCTTTACATGGGTTGAGATAGTCCTCTGCTTAAGTTTTGTACCGTAAGGCCTCAGCACACAGCTGATGGTATTATTATTGTGGTTTTTTTTGCCATTTTATTGTGTTTCTGCAGGATGGTAACCATGGTGATCCAGTTCTCAGTCCTCATCGTCCTCCATTGCTGTCTGGTCCTAGTTACAACGGCGGAAGACTACAAGTGTCTGCCACTGGTCCTGCGCAAAGCCTGCTGCTGGATTAACGAGACGTACACGGCGCGAAACGTTATCATCTTCATCTCAATCCTCATCAACTTCCTGGCAGCCATGATCAATATAGTGAGTTCTATTTCCACTTCCAGATTATTGTTTGATTGCACAATATCGACAGAGTTTATATTTGTTGTCTACGCTGTGACCTGGCCAATACCCACGATGAAACATTCAACTCAGCACCGCAGAGATTTGGCTTTTCTGACTGTTCTTTTTTTTGGTTTCCAAATGGCTCCCAAACTTTGCAAACTTTGTCTCCTTCTGAGACCCTGAGACTTTCAATTCTTGGGGACATCAAAAAGGTCGCCATGCACCATCCATCCATTTGTCCAAAGCTGTAAAAAAAAAAAAAAACCTGCTATATGTTTTAGAGGCTCTGTAATTTCTTACAACAGCTGTTCACTGTAGTTTTTATCAAAGTGTACTCACAAAACTGTAAATGGTGCTTTTGTTGGGGACTATTTTCCGCTGTGGATTGATACACATTTGTGACTCTTACTCTCTCACTCGTTCTTCAAGTCAAACCAGACCTCGTAAAAAAGAAACTGAACAAAACAATGAGGATTATGAGTTTTGTCAGTGTTGAGGCAGCATTAAATGACAGGCTCTTTCAGAACTTTGAGTTAAATTTAGTCGAAAGCCTTTATATTGTCGCAAATTCAAACTCATCGACCCCATTTTACCTGATATGCCAGTACTATTGTTCTGTAGGGCGGCCTCTGAAAGACAGCGGCTTGCAAGTCATTACTTAACTAACGCACAAGAAACAAGCCGATAATATGTTGCAATGTCTCTGAACGCATAAAGCAGAGTGTATTATACAACCTTGAGGCCTCAACTGGTGAGAAATGGATTGATTAGTCATAGAAGAAATGGCCCACTAATCAATAAAGGTTTGTATAAATGAACTCCAACTGGAGAAACACAAATTGCAAATGGTTCTCTTACTAGGGATTTGTTGAAAAATCCATTTACATTCTGAGTTCTTGAAGTTTAGCATCAGTAAGTGCTTTGAGTTGCCATAAAGGAACCATAAAGACGTTAATCGTGCTTTCGTTGCCACAAGCGGATATTGTAGGAAAGTAAATAAAATATGTTGTCAGTGAACATGTTGCAGAAACATTGAGTCTAAACATTTTGTGACTTTGCAGACCTCCTCTGGCAAATGCATTTTGCTGTTTCTTATAGAAGCTACTAAAGTGATTCAAGATAAAATAAATTATCCTTTAGAATTACGTCCCCACCTACCCAAAGATTGCTCTCTCCTGCTGCAACCGTAGTTCACAGTGAACGATGTTCTCTTACAAAAACGTTTTAGAAAGAAAAAAGACAAATAACTAAACTTAACTTTATAAAAAAAAAATCTAAGATCGTCTGTTTTTGTTCTGTCTGAAGTGCTTTGCATCTTTGAGCTAAATTCCATGTCAGTGCTGACTTTCATGCTAACCATGTGTTCTTCGCCCGATATTCCTTTTTTTTTCTTCAAACAAGCCACATTTAAATGTATCACCTCCTGTGTGGCGGGAAGGAGCTACCAGAGTGCTTCTCTCATCAACTGCACACCAACTTCAGTAACAGATCAGCTGTTTATTAATATGAAATTTCAGCTTCTTGCAGACAGCAGACTCCAGTTCATTCACGATGGTCTGTGAATTTCTGACACAAAACCCTTGAAAGATTAAAGGCTTGATTAAAAAAACAAAGTTTGAAGAGGGTTTCTGGATATTCGTACGGTGATCTTGCATCGGTCTAAGACTGTACAACAACAATAACCCCCCTTGTCCGTCTCTCACAGCTGTGGTGCGACTTCGATAAGTCCAGCAGCACCTTCAGGAACCAGACGTACAACGAGTCGGCCTCCATCCCAGACATCTGCTTCTACCCAGAGGTACCGACTAAATGAGGTGTCTGAATTTTGCAGTTAGGTCCATCTGTTGTGTTTTTTTCCCACTTCTGTGACAACGGCAAAATGATGAATTAAACATCCTCAACATCTGCTCGTGCCCAGAGGGAGGTCTCGCCTCAGACTACGGCGACTGATGGAGCCGTCAGAACGTCACGGAGAACCATCCATTATGTTATTTTGCTCACAATATATGCAGCTGATTGATGGACTCAATAAGGGAGTAAAATGTTTTATAGCTGCAAGCTTGGGTTGGGTCACGTATGGTTGCATGTAAAAACATTGTGTGTACAAATAAGAGCAGTCTGTAGATACATAAAAAAGGGTTATTGACTCTTTTTTTAGCTGGGACGAATCAGGATGGAATATTAGATTAGACGTAAACAAAAAAAAAAGGTATCAGAGGTATCCATTAGCCATGTTTCCATAAACATATTGTCATGCGCATTTTGAAATATCGCATTAGAAAAGCTCTATAGAAACGGCAAAATTCGATAAAACTTAATCAATTGTGCTAAAATGTTTTAACGCTGGCTTGAAATAATCGCCTTTGCCGCATCAATTACAACATAGCGAACATTTGGCGTGGATACGTGTGAACCGACAACAAGACCAAAGTATTCCTCGGTCTGATCCATGACAAAAACTAGTAACCTTTAAGAAACTGATCAAGGACCAATGACATTAAGCATAAGTGTCCTTGCTTTCCCAGTATTTTGTGTTCACGGGGGTCCTGGCGATGGTGACGTGTGCAGTGTTCCTGCGGTTGAACTCGGTGTTGAAGTTGGCGGTGCTGCTCGTGATGATCGCCATCTACTCACTGCTGACCGAAGCGTTCTACACCTCCCTGTTTGTTCGCTACGACACCGTCCACAACAACACAGAGTGAGTGCTTCAGAATGACATGTTCATATATCAGTGTAATGTTCGGGTTCCTGCGTGGTTTGTTTGGATGTCAACGTGCATTTGGCCATGTAGCACCTGGTTCATAGACTGTATATAAGAAGTGGGCGTAGTTGATGTCACCAATTTGTTTGTGGACTAACGCTTTGAAGCCTTAAGTTTCGCTACACCGTGGTAGTGACCTGTCAATCACAAGGTAGTCACGCCCTAAAGCATACCCTGCTCTATCGTCTATTTTTATCTGAATGGGACCATAATTTACCAAATGAACACCATGCTGTGTTGAAGAAGGCTTGAAACTAGTGATTGAGACCATAAACTCATAATAATTTAAGTGAGAAGTAGGGTAATTTTCTCATAGACTTCTATATAATCGGACTTTTTCATGGCTATTTTTATAGAATGCAGGTTTAAGGGACTTCTGCATCGGCTCCACTTTTCAGTGGTACATTTTTTACAGCTAGATGGTCGAAGTTCTGTAAACTTCCTCAAACTCCTGTTGACTTCCTCTTAAATAAACAGTAACTAAGAAAATATGACTGAACTTTCATATACACGTCTGATTAGATTACATAGCATTTGCTGCATAGGTTTTAGTAAAGTAGGTGAAACTCTTTTCTGCATATTAACAAAGCAGGCACGTTAAAGTAAAGACAGGTACATTAAGTCATGTAGCTTAATATTTAATTTATTTGTGCGGAAATTCATGAAATACCGCGCTGTGAATGAATAAGTTAGTTCTATTGTAAGGTATAATTAATATGATTCCAAAGTTTTGTTTGTAAATACATTTTAGTCCTGGGAAATAGAAAACTTTTCTCATTCCCAAGATGAAGTTGAGTAACTCGCAGCTCATTTTGTGTTTTCTCCAACCTGTTTACTTCAAGGTTCAGTGTGATCTCACAGCAGCATCCATGACACTTTTTAGAGCGTGAGGAGACTTAAAATTCAGATGATTTTAAAAAATCAGATCACTATAAGAACAGCAGAAAATGTATCACATTTGTACCCTGGATGAGCACATCCCGGCTTCTGTACTTTGACTAATTTGTGATGTGTCTGGTGTGTGCTGTGGGTATCAATTGACCCATTTCAAATAATTTCTTTTGGCTTTCTGAGGCAGCCAGTGTTTCTTGAAGCATAAGCCCAAGCATTGCCTCAAACCTTTGAAATGTCCACCAGTATGTTTAGTCGATATAGATGAAATGATGTTTTGTGTTAGTTTTCCTTTGGCATCCTTTAGATACTAAAGACGTCAAACTGTATTTCACTGGCATAACCTTATTCTCTGCTCTGAAAACAAATGATCTCTTTTTTTTCACTAGTTTTGGGAGTCTTATCTCTCCATACAGTAAAAGGCCTTTTAATCCTTATACAATCTGAGCTGAAAACAAAGACTCACGGAGGGTTTTTTTCTCCGTCAGGCCCCTGCTGTGCAGAACAAACTGAACAGGATTATGCGAGAAAAATCTGTCTTCTTTAAAAACACTTCTAAAAGCTCAACTTTTTAGGGTCACGTTCTCTCAATTGTGTCAATTTTGTTTTATAAAATATATTGCTGTATTGAGCTTAACTTGAATGGTGAATGGTTTTGTTTCCACACTGTATTCCTGGTGGATTTTATTTATTTGTGAAGCAGTGTTTTGCTGGTACATTGAAAATTAAGGTTATTACGGAAAATTAGATCATTGTCTATTTGGAAAAATAAAAAGCAGCGCAACAAAACACTAAAACATTTTTCAAAAAGCGATGTATTGTGTTGTAACATGTGGAGCGGGAGCAAAACAAACAAAACACAGCATTCAACTTGTTATTCAAGCTTCACTTTGTGTATGAAATTATCAAATGTCTTCTTCTCTCTTTTTGTCCCAAAAGAAACTTCCTGGGGACAAAAGAGACGTCTTTGCTCCTGATGGCCATGTTCCTCCTTGCTGTGTTTTACCACGGCCAGCAGGTAAGATCGCACCAGCTCCAACTCGTAAATCATCGCTCAACTTTGTTTGATCGCCTGAACATAACCAGACCTTAACCGCACACGTGTCGGATCACAAAATTCTTGCAAGTCTTTTACAAGGAGCACTGTTGTGTTAAGAGGACTTGAAATCCGGAGATCAAGAACAGACAACTTCGGTCTTTGGTGAATCCCTTTAAACTAACTAACTAACCCATTAAAACACCAAAGTCACACAATAACACAAACTAACCAAGCGGTCGAGGCAGCGGTAGATCTAAAACTCTGGTGTTCTGCAAGGTAAAATGGTTCTTTTTGTCAATGGAGTCTGGTGATTTTGAAGAGAGCATAGATGGAGATAATGGCTGCAGGTCCCTGGAAGGGTTAAACGGGGAAAATACGGCGTGGTATCGTTCAGAACCTTCACCTGCTCAGAGGCCATCCTTTCCAAACCACTACTTTAGCAGCAACAAAATTCAGGCGGCAACTGGCGTTACCGTAGTTTAACAAGCGTGTCGGAGAACTACAGAGGCCTTCAGGTTACTTAAAAACATTTTCTGCTCATTGATCCCCCTAAATACGACGCACTTGGTCTGCATAGGGTAATAATTCATAAGATCAGAGAAAGCCATCCTGTCAGGTGTTATTGCTGTGTGATATTCTTCAGATACACTTTGTTTGAACATGTGATACATTATAGGAGCCATTTTTATAAAGGCACAATCAGAGTCAGCAGCCTGATGGAAACTGGTATCACCGCGGTGCTTTCATGCTCTCTCTATGGCAACCTTTGATCATGCAGTTCAGCGGCTCGACGCTGGTCAGAGATGGAGGGGAGATGGCCGTAATTGAGGGTCCTTTGTAGCCCCATAAAAGCAGAAGACAGCCACATTTGAAGTCATCTAGTGGCATATTGATTTTCCCTGGGTCAATTCTACCACTTGTTTGGCAAAGCAGACACAATGACAGGTCACAGCACGAGGCTGCAACACTCACATCTCTGAAAAGCTGTTTGTGTGAGATGCATCAAGCCAAGAGAAAAGAGCGCATATAAAAGAGAATATTTACTCTTTGCAGGGACGTCCAGTGTGCAAAATGAGATTATTTTTAGTGCAGTGTTAATGGGTTGATGTACCAGGTTTAAAACACAATGGGACCTCTGTTATGTTCTGCAAAATATTCTAAATTATTATATATATAAATATCTATTTCTTATGCTTGTAGTAGTACAACAGGGTCTAAAAATGACATTCAATTTCAAATTATTGGTATTTTATACCACACAGATTTGTTCTTTGGTTGCATAATTTTTTATTTTTTATTTTTCTGCAATTTCAAATACTCTTTGGAGGAAACATGAGACGAGACAAGGGGTTGCTTCGCCCTTTTGTCCTTTCTGAGACAGCAGGTTTCTTGATTTCCTCTTTGTTTTCTTTACGTTGTGTTTTGCTGAACGTGATGCTGGAGATATACTTGATTATTAATTATACGCTGCGTCGCGTGTCCTGCGTCCGCTTTGAGTGTAAGTTGTGTACGTACTCAGAATTTTACGCGACCCGCGGTCATTACAAACATAATTATTTTTATTTCATTAAATCGCACCTTAGCCGTTATTGCTTATTATCACCTGGGCTGCTACTGGGCCTCGGTGGAGCTGACACGGAAAAAGTTTAGAGAGGAACATTAATAAATAAGACTTGATTGGATATCGATATGTTGGCTCAAAAGAAAAGTGAGACAACAGTCATCTCGTCCTTCAGGAACACAGCCACTCCTCGTATCGCAGTGAACTACAGCCTCCTGTAATTGACTCTAACAGTTATCACTCTTCTGACATCAGGGGAGAGTAAGTCTGCTGCTTGTAGCAAAGATTTAACAGAAACATGTAGTGACAGAGTAAATAAGAGGTAATATATCGCCGAACATAACGCTGGAATAATGAAGCAGCTTCATCGTTTGGCTTCAGGAACAAGAACACAGCTTTTTGGTCCTTTGTGTAGCTGAAAACTTGCGGCAACCGTCGTCTTTTGTTGAGAAAATGTTATAGAGGCTTTATAAAATAATAGTCAATGCTTTCAAAAGAGACATTTTAGTGATTTTATTGTGTGGCGACAGAGAGCCTATTAGAGCAGGACGATTGCGGTGACTGTTATATTCTTCTTCTCGGCCTTTTTCATTACAAGAATCTCATTGAAGCTCTCATTCAATGCTCGTTAAATTTGAGTGTTGATAGACGACTGATACATTTACACTCACAGTGAGAAACCCTCTTCTCTTGAACTGTATTATTGCGCATTGAACTTTAAGCAATGCAAGATAATGTATTGAGATCTGTATCCTGTCGTATGATGTTTATTCTTGTTTTCTTTTGAAGCCGAGCCTCGGAGCTTTTACATCATAAACTACTGGCAACAGAGCACTGGAGCCAGATGAGGTTGTTCGTCACGAACGCTGCTCCCTGTCAGAGCAGTAATTACATTATCAAGCACAGTGAACATGAAGCATTTCATTACAACGCTGCAGACAAGGCTCTTATTTTGAAATGATTAGGTGACTTTTTTTTGACACCACTTTTATTCTTAGTTTTAAGACTAATATATTAGTCCAGTTTACCTATTGGTTCCAGTGATGATGGACGCCACAGAGTCAATGTAACAACAAGTTGTCAAAACATTTGTTTGCTGTGTTCCGTAAAACAACCCATCGGTTCGTTTTCTGATCTGCCACATCTATGGTTAAAGCTCCCTACTCCCAATTGGTTAAAGTTGGAGCCAGATCACATCCATGTTTGGATATAAACTATGTTGACTGCTGATAAGAGACAGGAAACCAAAGTCTCCAATGTCCAAGGCAGACGCTTTTTATGTCCAACCACCCAACCCAACATCCTCAGCAGGAGGTTTTGCGGCGGTACAACAACAAACAACATCACTCCACTTCCTCGTTTGCTTCTGAGAAAGGATCATGATTATTGATGTTTGAACTCTCAAACATTATATCTTTGTTTTGGTCCTTCATTTCACTAGAAGTTGAATGATAATAAAAACTGGATCGTACGGGTATACTTTTCAGGGCTTTGGTCATTGCTGTAATCTCTATAAAGTCTATCAACGATGTACCGTAGGCCTGAAGCTACAGCTTATTTTGCCTTTCTCTTGCCAACTTCATTTACGTAAAAAGAGGCCAGGCTAACATGAAAAACATAAAAAAATAATGTTTTGCCAATGGTGCATTCACGCCCACCATCCCACCATCCCACCATCCCACCATCCTACCATCCCATCATCTTACCATCCCATCATCTCACCATCCCACTACCAAACCAGCCCTGCAGTCTGTGCACTTTTAATTAGGAAAACACAAAATGAGATTGGAGTTTTGTTCTCACTCATGATTAAGGGACTAATTGATACCAAGATTAATCACGAAACTGTTTCCGCCAATCGACAGAAAGAGACGCTTTAATTCTCGCAGGCTTATCTGCCTGCCCCCGAAATTAATTTTCAATATCAAAAACCCCCCCCCCCCCCCTCTCTCCTGCTAGTTTAAACTAAATGCTACCGACTTTTATTTGGCTTTAATGTATTCAAATGACTTTGTATTAATTGTGCATTCAGAAAAGCAATTTGTGTTGCATATTAGAATCCTTTGCTGCGCTTCACATTGATCGTACTCCATAATAATCCATAATTGATCCAGCCTTTAACCGATTTATAAAATGTAGCCGTTCATTCCGGAGCCATCCACAAGATATAAACAGCAGACTTTCCTCTGATCATTGGTTACTTTTTTTAACCGGTACGTGTTTGGAGGCCTGTTTGGAAAGTATGGATTTTCAGATCTTCAGCGGCTCGAGGAGTACAGTAGCACCAAATGTTTGGAGAGAATTGAAAAAATAACACTGAGTTGACCTTGTTATTTGTTTCTGTGAAGAGAAATCTCTAGTGACTGCATCAGGCAGAGTTAGCAGGGTCAGGGTGAGCATCTGTGTGAATCATACATATGTTGAACTCCAGCAGAATTTGTCAGTAAGGATTTGTTTTGAGACGAAAATGTGTTTCCAAGCTCGTTTTTAAATCCTAAGTATTTCTCTATATACTGCTGGCAGTCCACAAGATGATTCGTTATTGGCCCCTCGCAATATTAACTTGATAGGAGATGTGATCATGTGGAGAGCGGTTATGGCAAAGACACTTTACTAACTTGTTTTGTGTTTCTTTCTTTTATCTTTAGCTGGAGTACACAGCCCGGCTAGACTTCCTGTGGCGCGTTCAGGCCAAAGAGGAAATCAACGAGATGAAGGAGCTACGAGAACACAACGAGAATATGCTGAGGAACATCCTGCCCAGCCATGTTGCCCGACACTTCCTGGAGAAGGACCGGGACAACGAGGTATGCACAAAAAAAAAAAATAAATAAATCAGATTTATCTCACCAGAGTAATGGTTGAGGTCTGGGAGCACGGTGAAAGTGCTCTCTACGCTCTCTTCAAAGCCACCAGTCTACCGCTGGAGTTCATATTCACCAAAGTATTCCAAAATATTCTAAATATGCACTTTTTTAGGTTTCTGTTTCTCCAAACTGGGGGCATGCCGACCGCCATCTACTCTAGGTAACACACTGACTGTATGACTCATACAACATCCGAACTATGGCTTTAATACTGATATAAATCAAAATAATTGACAGAATTAGGAGCATAAGACCCAAGTGCAGGACCTTTGTCGACAACTGATGAATATTTTCAGTCTAACATCCAGTAAATAACACATCTAATTGCAATAGTGACTCTAAAGCTCAGTATTTAATTCCTTAACTCCATTCCTTTTCCACAGCAGCACCTCTTCTCACACATCTGCACGTTTTAACCTAATTCTTCACCGCTGACCTGCACCAAAATAAGTCCCGTACACTGACTACAATTCGTTCCTCGAGCCTCAGTGTTTTGGCCCAGAAGGAAAAGAAAAGGTTCTGTAACTGCTTTTCAAACTGTACAGAGAGAGAGAGAGAGAGAGAGAGAGAGAGAGAGAGAGAGAGA
>CALSCE010009356.1:2603349-2617324 GCA_943593645.1 Bovichtus variegatus
AATTTAAAAAAAAATCCTTCAATTTTGAAAAATGACCTCAACTTTCATAAAAATGTTCAATTATCGAAAAATTGCTTAAATTTTCCAAAAAACCTTCCATTTCGAAAAAAATAACTTTAGTTTTATAAAAAAAATTAGATTCCGAAAAATGACCTCAATTGTCAAAAAATCCATAGATTCTGAAGAAATATCCCTCATTTTCAAAAAAAACTTTCAATTATCGTAAAATGGCTTCAATTTTCAAAAAAAACTTCCATTTAAAAAAAAAAAAAACTACATAGATTTTGAAAAAAATACCTCAACATTAAAAAAAAACCTCATCGCTGAGCTGTTTCTCCGAGATGTCTCCACTTCACAGCGACACCACGTACAGTTGACCCGGGCAGATCTAGCAGAGGGCAGTATCCCGCTGGCGTTACCATGATTCTGCACATCCCAGTTTATGTTCATTGCAATGCAGGAAGTCTGAGGTTTTTTTGCAGAATCACACAATATCTACATCCTCGTCCGGTGAAGGGATTGCAGAAAAGTCAGGAGGCTGTACTGGGAGTCTGTACTGTGTTTGTACCGAATCTACTGTCGATCCATGAGGTCTTCAGTCTGCACCAACGAGGTGGAAAGATCGACAAACTGACAAAAATGTGCCAAGAAAGTATTCATCTCTGCTGCTTTATTCTGCTTTACCAACTGGATGATGAGTGATTGCACTGGCAGGCATAGAGGACAGTTATAACACGGTGGAGTCAAATCGGCGTAATGTCCTCGTCACGCTCCTTCATTATCGACTCCTCCAATCTTCCGTTCCCTCTCGAACAAAAAGGCGAGCCGGCGATGAATTATGAATGTCAGGAGAGGAGAGCTGATAAAAAGGACATGATTAAAAATGCATCCATTCAGATAGGTTGTTTCCTGATCACTTGTTACATTATTAATCAGGCGGATTATTGTTCTGTGATTCAGACCCTGGACCACTGGGTCAGGAACCAGCTCCTCTGCAGAGGTGTTGATGATCTTTGGAATTAATCCGGTGACAGAGTGTTATTTATATCAACAGTTAAAATGAAGGAAATAACCAAGTGCTGTACTAATTTGTTCCCGGGCTGTTTTGTCTTCAGATCACGGGATGTGATAAAGGCCTGCCTCACAATTAATCTGATTGGACAATTAGAAAAAATAAACGATTTTTCCGCTCTGAGTTGAAGTTTTTTCTTTTTACTTGGGGCGTTCAGGGCGCTCCTTTAAAAACACGAGGCTTATAGAGCTGAAAAATGCAAGGCGCTAACGCAAAAGCAACGACCAAAATGCTTCAATCTCATTCAGAAACAAGAACAGAAATGTTACTTACTGAAGTGTATTTATTTTTTTCATTCAGAATCGAGTAACAAGGGCTCGTTGAACCGTTTGATGAGTTTAAAACTGATGTGAATCAGCTGTAGCCTTCAGTCACCTGGAAATCAAGCAGCGTATTGAAGCTGCTCTGGAGGCTTGTGGGGGAACTTCACATTACTGACATACTAACACACTTTGTGCATCAAATGCAGTGTGCAAAACCTGCAGTATGAAACCCCAATTAAACCTCTGAATACTGACTGACGTGATCCTAAAGAGACGCCGGGAAGGACCAAGAAATTCAATTAGTTCAGCTGCAGCTTTGACATTTGACTGAGCTCATTAAGTGTGTATAATGTCAGTAAAGATGTCACAATAAAGTCAGAGGCTTATTTTCATAAGTGTGAGGAAATTAAAAAGTCAAGCAGAATACAAAGAGAGAGAGAGAGAAGTCTCACTTCCCCTTAATTATCGATATGAAATGTTGAACTATGGCTGGACAATTTGTTTACCAGCCTATTATTAAAATATTCCCATAATGACGTGATGAATGACTCCATGTGACATTAGTCTGTGAGGACATGTTTTGTCTCAGCAGGCCCGCTGCTCTAATGTCGTGTGTTAACATTGCCTCCTGGTGGTGGGGACAGTGTAGTGCAGCCTCGCCTGTATCTTCCCTTCTGCTGTATCACAACATTCAAACCTCAGTTTTCTACGATGGCATATAGAGGCCATTGTAGGTTAGAAGAAAAAAAAAGTACCAGGGAAAAGACTATTCTGAGAATTTCTTTTAGAAAAAAGCTGTTTTTTATTTATTTTTTTTGTCAAGGAACCACATGGCATCGCTTTGCAAAGTTGGATCAGCGTCATCCCACCACAGACAGTAAACAGGGAGTGGCACACGTGAGTGAGGAGGTGCAACAGTATGGAACATGGCTGATGCACCATCACCTCATTCAAATCACTATGTTGTTTCCTCTAAATGAGCCCATTTCACAGCAATGTCTATTCAAAGTCCGGATGCTGAGGATAATGTGGTGATTCTGGGATGACACCTCGAGTATTTCTAATTGCTAAATCCGATTGCAAAGTGTAATTTGATCAGGTCTTCCACTGCAGGATTGATACACAGCGAGCAGCGGAGCTGTGGTGTGATGAGGATGATCAAACCTTGCAAAGAAACTGTATTACTTTATAATCTCAGAGAATGTTTTGTCGAAATATTACAAACCTCCACCGGCTCCGTTATTACTATTCTTTTTATACCTACAAGGGCCCCAATACGCCATCTCAGATGGAAGAATTTATTTTAAGGTATTTCCTAACGTTGAATTTGAGTTTAAGTCTTATTTATTCGCACTACATGAAAACATCAAAAGCTCATCAAAAATATAATAAATATATTTCTCTGTGGATTTCCTCACTATAGACTGAAGCTCGACGCCTTGCACTTTAAATACATTGTATACGAACAAAAAACTGTGAATGACTGACATTATTTTGTATTTTCATCAAGAACAATGTGACAATGAGCGTTCAATGTGTGTGACGTGTCCCCCCCCACCCCCCAGGAGCTGTACTCCCAGTCCTACGACTCCGTGGGCGTGATGTTTGCATCCATCCCGGGCTTCGCAGACTTCTATTCCCAGACTGAGATGAATAACCAGGGAGTCGAGTGCCTCAGGCTCCTCAACGAAATCATTGCCGACTTTGACGAGGTGAGACTGCAGACTTTGAAGTGCACCCACTTCTACTCCTGCCCAACTTTTAAACATGCAGAGGACCGTCTCCGAAGTCGGTGTCGGCCATTTTCGCTGAAAACATCCAGTTTATTCCCCGGGACACTTCAGAGCTGATTTATGCAAAGGCAGAAACAACAGGGGAGCTTACGTCTGCAGGTTATCAGAAGACATTTATCTCAGGAAGAAGAGACTCCAGAAGAGACTGAACACTCTACATACTAAATATTATGGACACTTTACTTCAGTAGTACACTTTGAGTAGTACACTACTGAGATGTATCAGGGAATGAGCTTCCTTCCAGTATTGATTTCCGTTACGCGTCACTGAAGGATGTGTAAGTTCTGCAATCGTTGGAATAGTTGAAGTAATGTGTTTGTCACTTCGGGTTTCCCTCCAAAAATATGTTCATCTTTGTTTATCAGAAAGATTCCTCACAGGCTTTAAAAATGTACGTAACACGCTTGCTGAAGTTGCCTAAAGCTCTCGCACTTCTTGTGTCCCTGTGGACAGACTGAAGTCTAGAGGAACTTGTGGTCCTGATAGAGCCTCCGAACTTGAGTTTTTGACAGAAAGAGTCAAAGTCTCCTAATAAGAGCGGAGACTGGCAGACACCAGCCGAGCTCTCTGCTGCCTCGGCCACGACCCTCACTTTTTCCTCAAACATGAGCAGACTTGCATGGAGAGAGACTGAGAGTAAGGTGGCAGAGTGGCTCATTATATGAGCAACAGATAATAACATCAGAGGACAAGTAGAAAAACTATTAATCACATGTTAGGACATTAAACTGAATATTTTCTACAACAACTATTACATCTGGTATATCTGCAGTGTTGAAACATCTAATTTCTTTGACAGTCTGCTTTTGTAGCTCAGAATAGTCAAGGTGTTGAAGCAAGTGTTGTGCTGCCTTTTAAGTTCATTATCTATGTCTGTCGCTGTCAGACAGGGAGGCAGGATGATGCTGAATTCTCTCCTGAGCCTGTTTCAGTAGACGGTACCTCTTCAGCAGTGTCGGTGATCATGCTGAGAACACCATTCCTCCACTTTTTAGACTGCTCGAAGAGGGAAACTGAAAGAGAGCAATATCATAACTGACATTCGGTGTTTTGTCAGGAAAATTAAGCTTACAGGAACTCAATTGTATTTGACTTTTTCAGAAGTTTTTCAGAAGTTGTTCAGTCCTGTAAAATGATTCCAAAAAACAACTTCCTGTGCTGAAAGAAGCCTGGAAAGAAAGTTTCCAGAGCTCCAAAACTGCTTTATTGTTTTTATTGAGTTAATGAAACAGAGTTGTGTAAATAGCAGCCAAAAGTAAAAACAAGTGGCAACCTCCAAGTCTGATAGAATAGAAGTCTATGAGAAAATGACTCTACTTCTCACTTGATTTATTACGTCAGTAAATATTGTAGACATGAGTTCATGGTCTCAATCTCTAGTTTCAAGTCTTATTCAATACAACATGATGTTCATTTAGTAAATGATGGTCCCATTTAGAGTAAAATAGACGATAAAGCAGCATACGCTTTAAGGCGGGGCTACCTTGTGATTGACAGGATGTTGTTTGGTTTGGGTGTTGTCCGTGTTTTCGTCTTACAACTTTAACCCTTTCACAGTGTGTTTTCACCTCAGGAAAGTCCATTGTAACATTTTGGTCGCCTAAAAATGGTTGTACTGTGCTCCACCTTCTCGGTTCACTAATAATCAGTCAGTTATAAAGCAGACGGTCAGAAGGCAGGAATACATGTAACTCAGATCAAGCGTTAGATTAATGTCTTTTTTGATGTCCTTGAGATCAGAAAAGTAAACATTTCTATCTCTGTCAATTTGTCACAGTTGCTTGGTGAGGATCGTTTCCAGGACATCGAGAAGATCAAGACGATTGGCAGCACCTACATGGCCGTCTCTGGTCTGTCGCCTGAAAAACAGGTGAGATCATCCAGGTTTCATCTGATCTTACAGTAAATGGGTCGGTTTGTTTGTATCAAGTATCAAGGAGGGAGTTCCATGTGGTGCTTTTTGATGGTTACCTGCAGTGCGTTTCTTGTCTCCGACAAACCTCCTCAGGGTTTAGAAGATGCTAACACTAATGGCTAATTTGCAAATACAGTATAACTTGTTCATGGTTTTCCAAATATCTAAGGTGGAAGCCTAACGGTGGATTTCATCTCCTGATTGACATTAACTCACTGTTGATGGACGTGTTGCACGTTATCAGACCGTGCTGGGCCTTCATCATAAACTCAGTGTCTACATTATATGACAAGAGCTTTTGTGTCTACTTATTTCTTAATGTCAGTCCAATATTTTTAGTTTATTTGATACAGTATCAATCAAGGAAAGTGCAAACAGGTTGTTCCTCGTTCTGTCCTCTGAGCAGGAAGGGCTGGACACTGTTGAGCTGTAGGAAGATAGGTTCGGTAGTTCTGCAGTAAACTACATTCTATATTATTTGGTGGGCTCTTTGGTGTGGATGGGTGCCTATAGATAGATTGAGATTTCAGCTGTAACTTAGAGATCTTGTAGGATGTTCACTTGGTTTTATGCAAATCAAATCAAATCAAGTTTATTTATATAGCCCAATTTCACAAATTGCACATTTGTCTCAGTGGGCTTCACAGAGTGCACAGGATACGACCCTAATCCATGTGATAGAAATGATGATGTGATCGTATATAAACAAATGGATCCAGGAGGATGTCAAAAAAGCTTCCCGGTGTCTCCAAAAAATATATACAGGGACAACAGGACGGCTGCACACGAGCAGCACTTTGTTACTAACAGTTTTCTCCGACATCGAGAGTTTCGTCTGTGACACGCTGACCTCAAGCTGGTCCTGACGTTCAGCTGACTCAGACTCATCTTCTCTTCTCCTCTGACCCACAGCAATGTGAAGACAAATGGGGTCACCTGTGTGCGTTGGCTGATTTCGCCATCGCCCTCAACGAGAGCATCCAGGAGATCAACAAGCACTCGTTCAACAACTTCGAGCTGAGGATCGGTAAGAGCGCCGTGTAATTCTCTTGTTATTTATTTTTCTTGTTTTCTGCTTCCTCTTAAATAATTCCCTACTCAGTACTCTTTTTTTTATTCTAACTAGTCTTTAATATTTTTTAATCCCATGATCAAAAGTGTAGGACGTTTCTGTCAACCATCACAGTATTATCATCACTGATTCATTATGTTCTTTGACTATGTGTTTTTCTTTAAGTCTCTAGAACGTCACTGGGAACTTTTTTTTATTCTTTAGAGATCAACATGATCTTGTTTTATCTAACAAATATTCCAAACCCAAACATATTCAGTTTATAGTGATTATTAAAGACAATCAGCGAGAAATAAATGGTTTGATAAATTACGTCAAATTTCAATCATCCGATCAATTGATTCTTTTGGCACTAGCTTCTTTTCTAGGATGACGCGTCTTGCTGTTCTCAAGAACAGTTTTTTCTCCTCGACGTTCAGAGTCGAAACCTTTGTTCGTATGATATCTTACGAGAAGTTATTCCTTGTTTTCGTGCATTCTCCTACGAATGTCCAGCAACATGTGTCAATTTCCGCTTGTTAAATGCATACAGTCTTCACAGGAAATAACAAACGTACTTGATTAGGTTTAGGAAAAGATTGTTGTTTCTACAATGATTGGACATCCCCTCTGAAGTTACTGATCCCCTGTGTGTCTTTGGCAGGTATGGCCCACGGCTCGGTGGTGGCAGGTGTGATCGGAGCCAAGAAGCCTCAGTACGACATCTGGGGCAAGACGGTAAACCTGTCCAGCCGGATGGACAGCACGGGGGTCAGTGGCAAGATCCAGGTGCCAGAGGACACATACCTGATCCTGAAGGAGCGCGGCTTTGCCTTCGAGTACCGCGGCGAGATCTACGTGAAGGGCATCAGCGAGCAGGAGGGCAAGATCCGAACACACTTCTTGCTGGGCCGCGTGCAGCCCAACCCGCTCATCATGCAGCCGCGCAAAATCACTGGCCAGTACTCGTTGGCGGCCGTTGTGCTCGGCCTGGTGCAGTCTCTCAACAGGCAGAAGCAAAAGCAGATCCTCAATGAGAACAACAACTCGGGCATCATGAAGGGCCACCACCACTACAACCGGAGGACGTTGTTAGCGCCCGGTACCTCCGAGGTAGGAGGGGGGCATCACACCGAAGCAGCTGATAAGACTGAGCTGTCCTGAAAAGCAGATTGGCGTTTCAGTTCCACACATATTTCTCAGAGGCAGAGCGGCTCTACAGGCAAAAACTATCCCGGTGGTTGAGTTAAATCGTGGGGTGGGTGGGTGTTAGGGTGTCCTCACATTAGGACAAAGAAAAGCAGGTGGAATTTCTTCCTTTATTATTTGAGTAGGTGGGACCAAGTCATTGTTTTGTAGGTCTCAAGTATTTGCACTCAAGTCCCAGGTCAAGACTGACCAGTTTCAAGTCCTTAACAAGTCACAATGCACTCTTCACCACCTTCGACCTGCACATTTTGCATACTGCAATTGTTTTTTTGTTGACCACCGCATAGTTTTTCTACACAAAGAAACGTATCTTTGGTATAATCTTTTCCACCTGGCGCTCAGTAATGTAACGTCTCTCCTGCAACTTGATTTGATGCTGTCGGTTCAAAATAAGTGGATCTGTGAATTAAGTGTCGTCTTGCTTGGAATGAAGTGCGTTAGCGTTAGTTGATTCAAGAGAAATTGACTGATTCGTGGGAAACTTTTTAAATAACAGATGTTCTAATCTTTGGGCTTGGAGGAAGGTTTATAGGTATTTCAAGTCAAAAGGCTCAAATCCAATTGAAGTCGCCAGTCATTGGTGTTAAAGTCGAGTTGCAAGTCTTTTTTTGATTTTGTCAAGTCGAGTCTAAAAGGCATCAATGTTGTGCCTCTAGTCTGACTCGAGTCCACACCTCTGCTGAAAGCTACGCCTGGTTTCAGACTTCTGAATGGCCACACATATCTCCAGTAGGTCTGGTGTTGTGCTAACTGACGGATGTTTCCCCATGTTACCCCTCGGATCAACAGGACTGACGGTGGTGTCGGCGGGATGAATACATTTGTTACACTTGGCAGATTAAAATGGAATCTTTTCGTAGGTTTTAGCGAACCCTTTCAAACCTTCTGTCCCTAATGCTCCACTTATGTTTCTCCAAACATATTTGTAATGGTTGCTGCAGGTCTATACAGAGAATGGTGTTGAGGGTTGCAGAGGACGCAAACATCCCAAATCCCAAGACCTTGGGCCCATTTTACAAAGGCTGTTTACGAAACTGCTGACAATGGTGTCACACTATTCTACTGATGTTTTCGCGACACGGTGTCACGCACATTTCTCATTCAAATATCACGTCATTTGCGTCTTTGAGTCTAATCATTGCCGTTGTGTGGAACCTCGCAGTGCGAAAAGTTTGCTTTGCGATCGGGTTGAACGCACCATTGGACCTCAAAGATACGGTGTGTGTGTGTGTGTGTGTGTGTGTGTGTGTGTGTGTGTGTATGTTTTTGTGAGGAACACTGAATGTAAACAGAAACTTGTTTACACGACACCTCCACAGGCCACCGTTAGTCTTTCAACAAGGTGAAGGCAGGAGATCATTTCAGAGGCCTCAGCCTGAACATAAACCGGTGAGTTAGCTAAACTGAGCTCACACCTTCAAACGTTGGCTTTCTATGTAGCCTAGTAACCAAACCTTCTGCCCTTCAACATCATGAATGTCATGTAAGAATGAAGTCACTTAAATCTTTTCACCAAAGTTACTTTGTTTCACTTTCCCAGCTTGGACAGTAAGCTTCTGAACAAAACGTTTTTCAGCTCCTGATACTCGGGTTTAACGCAACCAATGAGATTGTTTCTGCCTCCTGAAACTGCTCTGCTTTTCATGAATGTTTGTAGAACTGAAACCCCACTTTGTTCCTGGAAGATGAAGAGGAGGATGAGGATGAAGAGGTGGGGTATGGAGGGAGGGATTGGACAGGACCGCTGCGTTCTGTTTCCATCCACCCTCGTCTGTTCGATGTTTGTTCGAATGATCCCCTCAGACTGTTTGACTTCCCTCCTGTCGTTTCCACTTCCCCTTTTGATGTCGCCACCGCCCCGCCCCCGCCCAAAACCCAGAAACCCTGTCTCGCTCTGACCCTCGCCCGGTGTCGATGTTTCTTTTTTGTATTTCTTTTATATATGAGAAAACAATAAAAGGGGTCTAATTTTTTATATAAGCCATGTGTCTGGTTGCCTTTATTCTGTCACATTTGCAGAGAAGGTTATATTGGAAGGAATCCGCAGAGGTCATCTTTAATCATATCATTTCATATAAATAAAAACTTAAAATGAATTCTTAAATATTATTTATAGTCTTCTACCATTTTGCTCACATACAACACATTTTGGGATGAAGATATTAAGATGTTCCCAAGTCACAACTTAATAACGGTAATTTCAGACAAATAAACTATATTTATATAGCACCTTTTAAAAACATTTTTTTACAACATGCTTTACAAATATGCTTCACTATTAAATAAAATCCAGCAAATTAAAGTACAGTTGTAAAAATAGAATAAAATAACGAAAAAGTAACACAAATAAATAAAGCACTTACAATATAGTGGAACTGATTTCATTTTATGATACTAACTCTGCACGCTGCGTATTTTAGTAATTATGATTGACGAGTTGAGCTTGAATATCAGCTGCTGCAAAGACATGATACAGAATGACGCTTAGGTGGCAAAAACTGCCCCGAACCACCACGTTCGATCACCTAACATGACAATGTGGGACTTTTCCTTGATTGAAAGAAGAACCTTCTCCTTATATTACATCATATGAAAAGAACCTGAATTCAAATGAATTCCATTTTTAAATTAAAACAGAGAACTTCTTATGAGGCTTTTGAACTTTCGGTTGTCGATTCTCAATTTGATGCCGAAAAGAAACAATCAACAACAAAAGAAATGTGTTAATTGAGCTCTGAAACCGTTTCTGTTGTCTTTTGTTCATTTTGTGGCGATTTGCACTTTGCATGAAGCTCTTTGAAGCACGCAGGGAAAACACGATGGGGTTTAAAGCACCAACAGCTGTACAGAGAGCGGATTGTTGCTGTGTAAGAGAAACTAACGAGGTATAAGAGTGATGACTCTTATAGCTCTTACTCTTATGACTCCTTTCTTATTAATGCACTCTTAAGATGCTTTAAAGGGCTCGATGTGTTATTTTGTGACAAAGTGTGAACTTCTCACAGGATTATTGTCAGGACAACTCCGGAAACATAACCAGGGAGAAGGTGTTTTCAATGAACTCATTAACTCATCAGGCAGAGTGGCACGAAGGCAACAAGTGTAGACGACACAGGCAACTACGAGAAGGAAATAAAAATCATATAAAAAACACATTGAAAAGGCATCAAGTCTGAAATGCAAATGTACAACTAAAGAACTTAAGTTGTAAAGTCTAAAATAATGTACAGAGCATTTACACCATTTAAATCAGTCATCAGTGACAAAGAGGCCAATCACAGCCCGAATACTGAAAGAATAGAAAACAAAAGGAGTTTTAATGGTCTGTGCTTTTTGCTTTATTATCGTGTGTTTCATCTTTTTTTCTTCTCTTGGCCCTGTTGATGGTTTAATTCTAGTCCCACGTCCAGTTGTATGCGTTAAATAACTGTTTTGTTTTTTTGCCATTGTTGTTTTTTTATATTGAATTGTTTTGTTGTTTTTTTTCCCTTGTTTGTATGAGATTTCCTTCATCTCTGCTGGCATTTGATCCCGGGGTTGTTGTTTTTTTTGTGTTCTTGGTTGTCTCAGCAAATTGACTTCATCCCTTCTGATCGTCAGCATAAAACAATAAAGCGAAAGAAGCAGAAAGAATCTGCAGAAACTTAACTTTCATGAATCTGTACAGAGAAAAAAAAGGTTTAACTCAACAGAGAAATTCAGTTTTTTTAGTCTAAAACATGTTCACACTCGCCTGATGAACTCATTTATTAAAGTGTTGGCATCCAGACTGAACCCCTATGGAGAGTCTGACTTCAGGTTTATTCTCACTCTAGTATTTGATTCTGCGTGAGAGTGATGCAGCTCAGACAAACAGTTTAGCGATGCGCATCAAGAAGCAGTTTGGGGTTCAAATCCTGTCCAGATCTGATATCTGCAGTGATACATGATGCATCCATAATAAGTGGAGAGGAGAGCTCAGGAACGCAACGTGCACAGACGTCCACTAGATAGCGAGAGATGCTCAGTCAGACTCAGCAGATGGACGTCATTTGATCCTTCTGTGGCTGCAGGAACACTTCATCACATCTGTCATGCTGCTCTGACCTCTGACCTCTGACCTCTGACCGCCTCGCTGCTGGTGAGCGAAGGACTGCACCTGAAAGCATCGGTAGTAAATATATTTATGACAAAAGTGACACAGGACAGTAGTATTCAGAAATAAAAAACATAAAAACAACAACAAAGCTGGATGAGGTAAACATGAACATTGACTACTATGTGCAGATGTAAATAGATAATAAAAAAGTATATATATATATATATATATATATAGAAAACAAATAAAATAAATGTTGCATAGTGCACAGGGTGCTGGAATAAATATGGAATTATTTATGTAACAGGTAGCTTTATGAGGTAGTTGGATGTGACAGTATATACAGTGTGCTTATATATACAGTATATATATATATATATATATATATATATATATACATTTGTACTGACAGTGATGATATTTACATGTTAAGGGAAAAGCAGTGTAAGAGCTATAAAAGTATATAATTTACGGCTATGGTGAAGTACAGTGGATGTTTGGAGTTGCAGGATTTGTAGATGAAACATAACTTATATATTAGAACAATATAATATTATTATTATTATTTACTGTATATACTTTGATTGATCATTGATTGCTGTTAGGGATAAAAGCAGTGGCTTTCAGATGTAATTTCTTTCCTGAACGCGTACGCGTTCCTGAACACGATAGGACAGGCGTCACATTTAAAAACATATATTTGATTTCTACTGCAATCTGTTTTCTACTTCATATTTCAACAGTATTATATGGTTAAATATTGTTTCTACACGATGCATACTTTCTGTTCTTGTGTGGGCGAATAGAATTATTAGTATCACATCTGTTTTTCAATTTCAATTTTTCAATCAGCGAGTCTGGGGACGTTCGCACCCCGAGGGCCTCTAATGGTCTGCAGAGTCCACATGAGCCCCCTCACAGACTCGATGAATTGTGGATTTGGCCAGCACGAGGCACTTGTGCACTCAATGAGCGTGTTTGTCTGTAAGTATTCAAGTGCTGTGAAGCCCCGACACCCTCTCCCTGCCCATTTCTACTCCGTTTGCGTGGAGGCACCGCCATATTAAGTGCCATCCTAAACCAATTAGTGCGGAGTGGAAGTGGGTTATTAAACCCTCCAACAGCGAACCTGCATCAATGCTGAATCCAGCAGCTGCCCTGACTGACCAGGTGTAACGCCGCTCTGTGTCTCCATGGAAGACGCTCAAACTGACACACACAGTTAGTATCGTCATGCAGACACCAACAACTCGGGTCGTTTTTAGGATCAAATAAACGCTCGTCTTCAAGTGTTTTGTGTATTTACGGGGACTGTTGTGAAAAACCAAGCAGCTCAGACTCCTCCGTCAGTTTCAGGAGGGGAATTTGGCTCATTGTGTCAAACACTCTACACACAAGCCGAACAAGACCCAACTCTGAACATCTCACTTCTATGTCCAATATGAAACACTGCTGTCTTGAAACGAGAAAATGTAAAAAACAAAAAAAAAAAAGGTAAAAAAGGAAATAATTTGACTTTTTCTCTAAAGGTTTATGTTACCACTTCCCAAAGATGCTGACATGAAACTTCGAGAAGTTCCGACAATTTCTGTTCCACCTTAGAAGGACGCTCTACAACGTCGCTGCAGGTGATTTCCCACCACTCGGGGGCTGTAAGGAAGCTGCTCATCTTTAGCTGTTATTAATGATAGAAGTCAATGAGAATTTTCCGTCTTTATACATCTTTGCTGCCTGTTTTCTTCCAGCAGCGTTCTCACTGCTGGCCACGCCCACAGGAAATAGTATACAGCCACAGAAATCCTTTTAAAGTCAATTTCGTACAAACAGAATTTCTACCTCCTTACAGACTAATACTATCCCATACATTTGATTTATGGTCATTGTGCTTTAAATGTCCTCCCACTCTCCCATCTACTTGTCTCTAAATGGAGACATCACGAATATGAATAAATCCATAAATCAAACTGAGTGACTTGGAGCATCCGGCCGCCACGACGGTGACAAACACAAACGCTGTGTGTGCACGAGGAAATGATTGTGTTCCTTTCGTTTCTCCTCCCTCGTATAGAATTTCTGTTAAGACATGAAGGAGGAAGAGGAGGAAACATCGGGAGAGGCAGAGATGTGGAGAATGGAGTTGCCATGGCGACTGCTGGCATGTTGGGGGTGCAGTGTGTGTGTGTGTGTGTGTGTGTGTGTGTGTGTGTGTGTGTATAACTGTCTGTTAGCAGATGAAGTGTTTTCAGACCTGAGAGGATCATTCTGCAGCAGAGATAAACAAACTATAACTTTCACAGAGCTGCATCTTTCTGAGTTAACGTGAGTTCCCGTTACCCATAAATACGTTGGGTTGAAAATACACCAGAACTTCCCTTTAAATGCGCCGCACCGCCCACAGGTGTTTGCACTCATCCTGTCTGATGCTGCGAGGCTGCAATTACATGATGTCACCGAACGTCATGGGCCAACAAAGAATGACGGAGGTGTGAACTTCCCACCCAACAAGAAGGTCAGAGGTTAATGAAGAACAGTCGAGAGCACTTGTGTGGGTGGACTCGCATCATTATATATATATTTATATATATATATATAT
>CALSCE010009356.1:2617724-2638486 GCA_943593645.1 Bovichtus variegatus
CACGGTGGCGCAATTGTCTACGTCAAGTGTTCCCGAGCAGACTTAACGAATAGCGTTAAACATGAACTTATAAATGAACAAACTGATTATATCAATCGCTACACATGATATGCCTCCAGAGACACCGATGAGAAAAGGTTGCCGGGTGATGTCGGGGTTCTCGCCACGGTCCCTTACATGTGTTTCATTGTCCCCGGCCATGCTAGCGGTGTACAGTCAGAGCTGCTGTGCTGGAAGATCATTCAGGCGGAGCTCCTCCCACAACATCACCCTTCACTTTGTGCACGCGCAATTATTGTATTTACATACATTTATTTACATGTGTGTTCTGTCTAGGCTAACTGCGATACACGTGTTGATATTCGATGAAATATCAATTTGTAGATATTTTCTTAATTTTTCTTTTTTTGTGATTGACAGTGAAAATAACCAATCGTCTGTTACGCTTTTTGACGGCAACAACCAATGACACTGCCAGCAACGGTCGTACACTACTTGTCCCGCCTCCTTGTTGCAACTAAATGAACCGTTGTTTAGATTGATAACCTTAAAATACGCGTGAGAAGAAGCCTGTGAGTAAGTTTGATAGACGGCAGTGAAACATAACAAATGACAAAGCCAGGAAAAAGTAGCTTGCCGTTTTGTACACTTGCTGTAGCTAATGTTAAACTAGTTGAGTCAAACTCCTGTTGACTTGTTCTAATGTTGTCGGTCTTGTGTGATGAAGGGACAGACGTTAACCCGCAGAATGTGTGTGTTGCAGCTAACGGCGGCACGTCCTGAGTATGCTCCACAGGCTCGCTACCTCCCTGCGGCGGCCCGCTGCTGCTCCCTTCGCGGCCGCGGTACGATGCATCTCCTCGGGCTCAGTGGACATCACGGTCCCGCTGAACTTCTGGGCTGGGAAACGATGGACGAGCCAAGAGAAATGCAACATGGAAAAGGTTTACGAACCTGCAACAGGTGAGCAGTTACACAGTTATTTGATATTTGATATTTTACCATTACCATTGCCATTATTGACACTGTTTCCTAACTGGACTTTGGTCACTGCTGTGTGAAACGTCTGTTCGGTGATCTCTGGCCTTGGAAAACAATATCTGACTTTCTGACAACGTTGTAGACAACCGCTTCAGTGGAGCAGCACCAAGAACTATGGCCATGTCCTAGTTGTTATAGCTTCCTCAGTGGCTATAGACTGTTCAGCTGTCCTGATTCTCAGGCCAGAGAAAACGAGGTGCTGTGTTCCAGCAGAATGCAGCTTGAACCAGGTGCTTCTCAGCTGGAGGACGGCAAGAGTCAAACAGGAAGGAACAGGACTGGACACTGATTGATTTGCAGCCTTTCATTGTGCAAACCACAGACTATATCGGGTGTTTTCATCACCGTTAAATTGATGATGATTTTAAGCCTCTTTGTGGCATTTATTTCAACTGTTTTCACCAGCACATGTTTCACTTTGCAGGGCGAGTCCTGTGCCATTTGGAGCCGTGTGGTGCTCGTGAGGTCAACCAGGCGGTGAAGGCTGCTAAGTCGGCCTTTGGCCATTGGAGCAAAATGTCTGGGATGGAGAGGGCGAGGATCATGATAGAAGCTGCTCATATCATTGAGGTGTTTGGTGTTTTCTTTAGTTAAAAAAAACTATTCATTATTCATTTGTATGCTACTTCTGAGAATATGTAAATGTGCACCAAGACTACATAAGAATTGCTGCAACAAGTATTTTCATCATAGGTCAAAATTGGTTTCCTAAAACCATTCAGTGTGCCTGTAATTTGATGTACCGAAATTCATTGAGCTTGATGGGGGAAAAAAGAGTTTCCTGTTGTGATTGATCTGAGATGTTGTGTAACACTAACAACATGTGTTACACTTCCCCTGCTTTTCATGCACAGAGCAGGAGAGAGGAGATAGCTGAACTTGAGGTGGTCAACAATGGGAAGTCCATCACTGAGGCCCGTCTAGATGTGGACTCGGCCAGACTGTGTATAGAGTACTTTGCTGGGCTGGCCAGCACTCTGGCAGGTTGGTACAATACAACTCTCGCTCATGTTCGATCACTTTCTCAGGGTGATAGACAGACAGAACTCTCACTCAACATCTATCTATGTAATCAATGATTTTTATTAATTACAGTATTGTTTAAAAACTATGATGAGACATTAGCAGTGTTTTATAATATTAATCTAAAACAAAAATGAGCAGTAACAAATATTCTTAGTAAACTGAAACTAAATACAAAACAAATATCCTTTAAGAAAAACTCAACTGAAACGATATTGCCTGGTTAATTTGTTTTTAGTTTTTCAGCTGTAAAATATCACTACACGAAAAAGAAGACGGCATGAATTTCCGTCGACTCTCATGACTTTGAACCACAGAAATTGAACGGACTTGACATTCCAGGAGATGGCGTAATTGCGTCACAATTAATCTTACATTTTCTTGCACATGCAGTCTAGTTTTGTACAATTAAATAACAAGAACATGATTCAAATATTGTAGTCATTCAAAGGCCATTTAACCAAGCTCTTCAGCTCAGGTCTAATGTTAACCAAGCTGGTTTATTTTCCGTGTGGAAGTGAAAGACAACTTGAGTTGATTCCGACACAGTTCTCCAACCATATATTCTGTATGTATATGTAACAACATACTTCTGTGACATTATACCTGGCCCTAACAAAAACAAACTAAAACTAAATGTATATAAAAACTAAGACTAAACTCCTCTGAAAAACTAAACTAAAACTAGCAAACACTCACTGAAAACCAGCTAAAACTAAACTAAAATGACATTGAAAAGTAAAAAAAAAAAGAATTAGTTGTTCAGATCATATTAACATCATTCAACTTAAACACTGAAAAGTGTTGGTAGAAGAAAAGGCTTTACGCAATAACATTCAGACTGCATTTTCTAAACCAGAATCTTAAAAGTGTCACCTTTTTATAAACCTGTTTTACAAAATGCCTCTGCTTTCCCTCGTCAAGGCCAACATGTCCAGTTGCCCGGAGGATCCTTTGCCTACACCCGCAGGGAGCCTCTGGGAGTCTGCGTCGGCATCGGTGCCTGGAATTATCCTTTCCAGATAGCTGCCTGGAAATCAGCTCCGGCCCTGGCCTGTGGTATGGGAAACTTCTAAAGTTGTCAAGACACAAATGATTACCTTTTAGTACACCTACTGTACTGGTGAACTATGTTTCTTTATTCGTTATTTAGCAGAATATCTCAAAAACTTTTATTTTTTATTTTAATTTTTTTAAAGGATTCAGTGACATTTGTTGAGAAGTTCGAAAATGTTTTTGTGTTTGGATGACACCACAACATGGGAATTTATAAAGAACCTTTATATATTGCTTCATAACTTCATAAGGCTTAAAAGCAGGAAAAGGCTGATATGGCTTGGCCCATTTGAGACGGTCCACCCAAACATCTCCTACAAATTGTAGACAATTTTTCCCAAATGTGCCCATTGGATGAATCTGAAAAAAAAAATGTTTCTGTATTTGGTTGTCAAATTCTTTCAGGGGTTGCTTATTGGACATAAACTGCTCTAACTCACTCACTTACTCAAACATACTGTGCCATTTCAGCCAAACGTAGATGTCAGGTTAGGCGTGCACATTTCTCTCGGAGCGATCCTGAACAATGTTCTCCACCTATAGATGCCACTACAGCAACATGATGACTTTAAATCTTTAGATTTTGGAATCAACGTGCGTTCTCATTCATGACCACACTCTGAAGAAAACAACCCAAGTTGGTTTATATTAGACCTGAGGTGAGTGGTTAAATGTCATTTGATCTACAACTCAAAAATGTCAAGACTCCTGGAATGTCAAGTCTGTACAGTTTCTGTGGTTCAATGTCACAAGAGTCGACGGAATTACATGCCGTCTCCTTTTTTTTTCTGTAGTGATGTATTACAACAACAAAAAAACTAAACCTGAAATGAATTCACATTTTATTATATTTTTAACCAAGCAATATCATTTTAGTTGAGTTTTTCTTAAAGAACATCGTTTTTGTTTAGTTTCAGTTTTCTAACAATATGTTTCACTGCATTATTTTCATTTTAGTTACTATAATAAGTCTGCTAATGCGTCATCATATTGTTGGTTTTCCCACTAAACCTTGTAATTAATACAAAATGGTCGATTACATAGTTAGACAGAACTTTCACACATTATATTCTTTGCGTCCTGCTTTAAGTTTTTCTTAAAGGATATTGTTTTTAGTTAGTTCAGTATTTTGTCACTGCTTAATTTTTATATTAGTTTCACTTTTAGTCTAGAAAAATAACCCTGTTTATTGGTTTCTTCTTTGATCTAAGAAGCCCTAACATTCACATTTTTTTTATTTTTAAATCCAAAATCACAGGTTGTCAACAATGAGTCTTACTTACTCTTTTGTCTGTCATCTAAAATAGGCAACTCCATGGTGTTCAAGCCATCACCGGTGACGCCTGTGACGGCGGTCGTGCTGGCAGAGATCTACGCCAAGGCTGGAGCTCCAGAGGGGCTGCTCAACGTGGTGCAGGGCGGCCAGGAGACGGGCAGCTTACTCTGCCACCACCCTGACGTCGCCAAGGTGTCCTTCACCGGGAGCGTGTCCACCGGCAAGAAGGTCAGCGTGAGATATGAAATGAAGACCCCTTGGTACATACCTCTCATAATTGGGAATTGTTTATCGATTTGTATGTATTGTACTACAATAACACAGATTATGGAGATGGCATCCAAGGGGGTGAAGCCCGTGACTCTGGAGCTTGGAGGGAAATCTCCTCTGCTCATCTTTCAGGACAGCGACGTGGAGAACGCTGTAAGGGGAGCTCTCATGGCCAACTTCCTGTCTCAAGGCCAGGTAAATACTGTGTTCTGCTTTGAATATTTATATGTTCATGTGCTGATGCGTGCGTCCAATCCACACATGGAACCGTGCTTGATTTGATTTAAATGTATCACAGGTCTGCAGCAACGGTACAAGGGTGTTTGTCCAGAAGGATATTCTGCCCGCGTTTGTGGAAGAGGTGGTGAAGAGGACGCGTGCGATCGAGATCGGAGATCCACTATTGGATAGCACCCGAATGGGAGCACTGGTCAGCCAGTTACACCTGGAGAAAGTCTTGTCCTTTGTTGAGCAGGCAAAGAAAGAGGTAAGACTTGTCATAATAACTTGTCAACAGGCTTGTGTGCAGCAAGTTACATTTGGACCTTGATGTAAATTGTACCGTTTCTAGGGAGCTACCGTGCTGTGCGGAGGTGAACCTTTTGTCCCATCAGATCCCAAACTCCGAGGTGGATACTACATGACTCCATGTGTGTTGGGTAAGACTTCTATAAATATTTCCATGACTACAGTGCGTTCAGAAGACGCGCAACTATTTTTACACCTCTTCCAATTCTGGCTGTAACACGACAACTTGTTAGGAATCAAAGGGCCTTCATCAGCACCTCAGTGAGTTCAGTTAGGTGACACCCTTTGTTTTTTTCCTCTCGTGCAGGGGACTGCACAGATGAGATGACCAGTGTGAAGGAGGAGATCTTCGGCCCTGTCATGTCTGTGTTGTCTTTTGAAACCGAAGAGGAGGTTCTGCAGAGAGCCAACGACACCACTATGGGTCTCGCTGCAGGAGTTTTCACCAGGTGGGTTTGTGGTGAGATCTTGCAGGCTAGTAAATGTGCTTTTTGAACTAGTGATGTGTGGGTAGTACATAGTATGAGCCTGCTCTTTTTTTAAGTTTTTCTTTCCTTCTTTTTGTAAATGAACACAAAACAGAATAATAGCGTGATCCTATCACGTAGCTGTTCAATACGATCCAGAAACGTCTGACTATAATAATACCATTTTAAGAGCCAAGCATGGTGAAACTTTTGTATGTTTTGCCCCCCAGATAAAGATTCTTACAGATTTATTTCTTGCAATAAATGAGAGCTTTAAACAAACATGCTCATGTTTTGACTGTCATCACCAGAGCTGATGAAGGATACCATGTTTGTTTGACATGGCCAGAATAAATTGGTGAAATTGAGTTTAGTCGCCTTTTATCCTGAAGGTGTGTGTATGTGTGTGTGTGTGTGTGTGTGTGTGTGTTTTTACCTTTGGGTAGTCAACGCTGGGACAAACCTGGGAATGTGCATCCTCTGAAAGACTTAAATAATAAATTAACTTGGGTCGTGACCAGGGAGTCGCGTGTGTGTGTATAGAATTTGAGGGTTTTTTTGTTGTGTCAATAAAGAGCTTTCTAATATTAAGTGATGCATGAATTGCATTCAAGTCAGGGCAACTTTATTTACATAACACATTATATACAGAGGGTGAATTCAAAGTAGTTAATGGCGTCACCTTGTCCAATGTTAACAATGCAGATCATTGACAATAGTGCTGCTGAACCTAGTCCACACCTGCTAAATGAAATCATATTGGTGAGATGACTTCTCCCCTCTTACTCCATCGTTATTCTCATGATTATTTTACAAATAAACCTTGTACGCCCCATAAAATAGAAAATAACATAGATCTGTACTTCCCATCCCTATTTTGAACCGTATTTATCTTAAACCTTTCACAAGAATATAAGTAAAATTTAATTGTTAGATCAGTAAAAGCATGTGTTAATATTCTTAAAATGAACACACAACTAAATAAAGAAATGTTTTGAACCTTTTTGTTTTGTTTCTGTAGGGATGTGAAGCGAGCCCATCGTGTGGTGGAACACCTCAAGGCTGGTTCCTGTTTCATCAACAACTACAATATCACTCCTGTGGAGGTGCCCTTCGGAGGCTTCAAGATGTCAGGTAAAGAGCTGGAGTCTGGCCAATTGTTATTTTTATTACAATAATTTCAGTCTGCTTGACTATAGGGGTGTTTTTTGTGACGTCTAATACAACATCACAAAACGATAATCTGTAGCTAATCTGATCATTGTGGAGAATCTTCCTTTTTTTAAACCTATACTCCAGGTACTCCCCACTCACATTAGTGGAAGTAAAGTTCTAATCTTCACATTCACCAGGCATAGGGCGGGAGAACGGCCAGGTGACAGTTGAACACTACTCTCAGATGAAGAGCGTGTATGTGGAGATGGGAGATGTGGACAGCCTCTTCTAGGACACATGGAGAGCAAGGTGGAGCTGTTACCCAGAGACAGAAACAAAAGTGTGGACCAGCACAACACCATCGGGGAAACACCATCAAACATCTGTGCTCAAAGCTATGAGAAGCAAGCCAGGATCAGGGGAGGCAATCTTAGATAAATAGCATGGAAATATGGAAGAGCGGACATTTGATTTGGAAGCATTAAGATTAACATGGTGATCTGTGCCAAATGGATCAAATGAAAGATTCTTCTCAGTGTTTACTGAACCTTGGTTGATTTCAGCTTCTAAAGCATATTAATGAGTCGCATACTGTGATATATGACTTACTTTATATATTCTTTCATCTATATGTGCAGAATAATATTTTTACAGAGTTATACTGAAGAACAAACATGTTTACAAGTCGAGCTTTATTTCTTCAACAATTTACATCTATATATTTTTGTACACACAAAATACAAAAAAAAAATTAGGCACCTTGAACATTGTATTGATTTAATTAATCTAGATCGTACACTTTTTGCACAGTGCTGTTTAAATTAGACAGTAACATCCTGCCTTATGGGTCGAGATAATTATCTAAGGAACCTGTCGAACACGTTGTCATATCTTAGAAATTGTAACATAACATTAAACGGTGTTTAACATGCAATAAAATGAAGAAATAGTTGATATTTGTTTAATGTCGTGGCTAAATTCTTCTTTTCTTCCTCGACAGATTTCTGGCAGCTGCATTTCTCTAAGATAGTCAAAAAGGATAATCATCTGTCCAGTTTGCATTGTGTCACATGTTCTGTAAGCTGCATACTCTTAATATGATCATGCCCCTACTAGTACAACTATACCTTTGCCATGGGTCTTTTAGGTTTCTTGAACTGTGCAGCAGATCCTGTTTAAAGGAAAGTCAACAGTGTAAACCTTTGATACATTTTACTGTTTTGTAACAGTAGCATCACAGACTTACCATCTTCAGAAGGTAGATCGTCTTCATCCTGTGTCTTCTTACGAGGGTCCTGTAACCAGGTGTTTACACACACGTTTAATAAACTACACGAGACCAGACAAGTGAAACTGACTAGACCCTAAAGGAATACTTCACCCACAAAATGATCATTTGTATATCAATTAATCCTGGTGAACAAAGAATAAAAAAACTGAGAAAAGTCTTGATGAATTGAAGTAAACTGGGCCGTGTTTAACGACAGCAAAATTAAGTCAAAACATCTGTTTTTCAAACTCAAACACAACTCGTGCAGTATAATCCAAGTCTCATTTATCCAGTCGAAAAACTCACTGCTCCTCAAACATGCATTTTCTTAAACCTTACTGCATAAACAGTATCACGCTTGCGCAAGTGCGCTACTTTGCCATCCGAGTCCAAAGTGTTTTAAATAGTACGGTTTTAGTGAAAATGCATGTGTATACGACTGGATAAATGAGATTTGGATTATACTGCACGATTTGTGTTTGAGTTTGAAAAACAGATGTTATAATTTTGATGTCGTTAAACACGGCTCAATTTACTTAAATTGTCTGTTTTTTTTTTACTCTCCGTTCAGCGTGGAGGCTTGCGAGAAGTTTTCTTCAATAATTCAAAGTAACACTGGATGAGTAATAGATATACAAATGGTAATTCTGTGTGAAGTATTCCTTTAACAGGAATGAGCTAGATTTAGTACTTTTTCAAGAAAATGACCATCAAATTAAGAAAGAGGGAATATTGTGCTTCCTAGTATGTAAGACGACTATAAAAGTGAAATCAAGCACTTTTAAATGATCCTCTTTCTGGAGCTACCTTGATGGTTTCCCTGTCTTTAGGATTTCTCTGTGAAGCCTGCTTGGTCTCTCTCAGGTGGCTCTCTTCTTGAAAGTTCTCCAGCCGGCTTTGTTCCGCAGACACGCGCACTCTCAAGGTGTGGAATGCTGTCTGCACCTCGCCCACCTTGAAGTGGACAGCCATGCCTTCAAACCAGAGGCTGTCACATTCGCCCTCCTTAAAGCCTGGCGGTTGGTAGTCGGCTGGGGTGACTTAGAAAGGAGAGCAGGAAGTGATGATTTCCCTATGCAAGCCAAGAAATGACACTAGATTCTTAATTTACTTAGTTTCGGCAGAGACATGAATACATCTTACTGTCATCGTAATAGTACAGCTTCATGGTGAGGTACACGTTGTTGGGGAGGGCATCCAGGTTCTGCATGAGCAGGAAGAGCTTCCTGATGAGCAGCACCGAGGCTCTCTTGGTGTCCTCCAATGTCACCTGCATCTCCACATCGTTGTTCCTGTGGTTTCATCGAGGTAATATCAGCTCAATCACACGTGGAGCCCTAATCCAATACATTGATGCAACCATAGAATGCCCATCCAAACCTGAGTATGTCCATCTCTGGCCCCTTCTCAGTGTATTTGAATTTGAACTGGTACGACTCAATAATGCACTGCAAAAATAGAAAGAAAGTGTTTTCTGAAGATGATCAGACTTCAACCTGGAATTTGACAAAATATGACAACGGTGTGTTTCTGTTCATAATCTTAACACGTCATTTTTCAGTATTTTAGGAGAGAACTTACATTTGGTTCATCTGGATTGGTATACACCTAGATTGAAATAACATGTACAGAGTTATTGTCCTGTTTGTTTTTTCTCCATTCAAGCAATGTGTTAACTATAAATGTTGCTGTATTGGCTTAATTTACATACCCCAATGAACACAATCTGGAGCTGTAAAGTAAAGAGGACCACATTCAACAATAGTAAAACAATTTAAATAAAATAGTGTCAGTATTGATCAAAATGGCAGACCTGATGAAACATTACAAATCCAAAATATTCATGGGTGCATTAACTTACATACTGCTTCTCTAATGCATCAAAGCAACCCATCATCCTGGAACATAGAAGATTGAACCGGGTGAAAACATCAATAAGAACAGGAAGTTACCTTCAGACACCAGGTGCTGATTATTAACTCGTCCTACTTCTGGTGTGGAGCCAGCTGTTGTGGCCAGTGCTACTGTACATGGGAGCATTAAGGCAGGATTTTGTTTCATAATTACCACTTCACAACTTTGCTGGCACCAGGGGTGTTGCTGTCTTCACGCAAAACTTTGATGCACAAATCTGGTGAAAAGGCACAAAAAAAGCAGCATGCATTTACTCTTTGATAAGGAGCAATGATTACCAACATGACCCTGGAAAGTAATGTGCTTTTTCATTAAGTTTTCTACTACTTTCCGCGTCAGCTAAAGGTCTAAAATTGTATTCCTCTCTGTTTATCATGGGTGTACAATACAGCTGGAGTACTATGTAGAAAACACAGTTTAGAAAACAAAGCCTATGCAGTGCATGCCTAAACTTCTGGCCTATTTCAGGTCATTTATGTTCACCTTCCAGATATCTGGACCTGTAGGCGTCCTCTGGAAAGATCCCCCTGAGGTAGGTGACGGAGGAGACGGCCACCGCCATCATCCTCTTGACGAAGACGAGGGACTCCTGTTCCGTTTTCAGGTCATTCAGGAATAACCCTGTCCACTTTTAAAACATTAACAAAGATAAGCAAAGACGTTGAGTAAAAGGAGAAAACATCTGCGCTAAATGTGACTTGTAACTTGAAGGCCCACACGGTGGCGCAATTGTCTACGTCAAGTGTTCCCGAGCAGACTTAACAAATAGCGTTAAACATGAACTTATAAATGAACAAACTGATTATATCAATCGCTACACATGATATCGTTTGCCAGTATGTGGTGTGGTCAAACCTCAGCAGTTTCCTCCTTGCTCTTCCTGATGCACATCTTCCCCGCTGCCATGTTCTCCTTCTCTGTTTCTGAGGCGTCACTAATGCTAACGATTAACTAACCAAGCTAACAGGGTGAATATACACGAATATTTAACCTCAACTATTACCACACGCTCAAATTATAGAAATAGCAGCTTTCCTCAGGGACTCATTTTTAATATGTTGCTCCATGTAGTCTGTAAACGCTTATCTGTAGTCTTAACAGGTTAGGCTAGTGACTCAAACAATAAAATTATTCAAACATTAGAAAGGATATCAGTTCGTCGTTCCCGCCAAAAGTATGCCTACATTGTAGTAGACAGTACTTGTCTCGTTTACTGGACGTAAATGACCGGAAGTGCATTTGTAAATCGAATAATAATAATGACAGTTATCTTAGCTAATAGGCCTGTAAAGTGAGTAAGCATAGGAAATTAATGAATAATTCATAAATATTACCTTTTCATCAGAAAACATCCCTTTTCCATACACAGGTAGTTAATTCAGGTCAAATTCATTAAGAAAAAGTTGACTGACTGGCATGTCCAGTTAGCAGCACTACTTTAATGTTACAGCAACAACACAGGTGTAATTAATCATATTAAAGATGGCCCTGTTTGATTTAGGTGTTCCAGTTAGCGGTGCACAATTCAGGGCCCTGAATGGAACAGTCATGATTTATATCATTATTACTTTTCGTCCCGACAAGTAAACCTTTCCGCTGTGAATTACGGGCCCTTCTCACAGGGGTATTTTCACTTTGGCTTAGACTTCCTCTTGGTTAAAATGTTGTGGAGCTGTGCCGAGGTCACTGAACTGCTTATATTCAAAAGAATCAATTTGCAGGTTTTTTCTGTCCTAACGGGGAATTAAAACAGTAGAGTCGGGGAGAGGTCTAATAAGCCAAATTAAGTAAAAACACCTGTGCAGGGCAGTGTGCAGGAGCATTTTGCAAACAAATAAGCAACCTGTAAGGGGAAAGCGTATGTATTTTAAACTTCATATATTACTCAGTGGCTTTAAACATGGACATAATTCAGCCTCCATATTAATGTAAATTGCGGTTTATCTCCTATCATTCAGTTATTTGTTTGACTCTGTGCTGCAATTGTTTACTGAGGTAATAGATGTGATAAATACAACGGGATCATAGTACCTCAATCTAATTGTTTCATTAGAAAGCATTGTACATGAACACACGCACTGACTTGATACTACTATCATCATCAAAAAGATTTAAACATATATGTTTAATGACCCTAACACCCCAACATTTCCCCTGTGATGATTAAAGTAAATATGTTCCTTTAGGAAAGTGTTATAAACTGTATTTTTTTATTTAGATGACAGAACATTTGTTGTTCACTGTAAAAAATTAAATTAAATAAAACAAAGTACAATATCATTTAGAGAGGTGCTTGTGGCTTCATTCCAATAAAACTGTTTGCATCTAACAATAGTAAGGAATGACAGGAACGAACAAACTGACATTTAGCTCAGTCTGACAGTGAAAATAGCATACTTTACCACCACATAATTACACAATGATATCATTTGGTCATAAGTGCACTATTCACTCTACACACAACAGAACACACACAGCATGATGTCTCCTAACGAGTCCTCCACAGGCACGGCGGCTAACTTAAATATTGTTCTCTGGAAATGTAATCTCTAAATGAAATCTCCTACAGCAGGCTGCAGACTCTGGGCTTGGCTTCATTACTGCTTGGAGAAGAAGTCTTTGCTCTTCTGGACGTCAGGTTTGATGGTGTCACTTCCTGGCTTCCAGCCGGCTGGGCAGACTGAAAAGATAAGCCTGTAATGAGTCCTGGCCCAGTAGATGAAACAGTAAAGACTTGAGCCCGTATGACTCACATTTACAGAATATAACATCTATTGCCTTCGGGTTTAAAGCAGAGAAATGCATCAAATGTTTGCTTGCGTAATTTAAAGTTTCATTGTGTTAGAGTCAGACCATGCTCAGTTTGATGCCCTCCTTTACGTCTACAATCACTTCTCAAGTTTACGTGAACCTCAGAACTGATACGAATATTAACTGTTGAATTTAAATAAGCCTTTATGGTCTTTGCCAAGTCTGACATATATGTTGCAAATGACTTCCAAACAGCCAATTTAGGATTCAAATAATGTAATCTGGTCAGAAGTACAACGGTTTAATGCACAATATGTCTGGTGGCATCGTGAAGTAGCGTGGGATCATGGGAGTTTGTCATTGCAGTCAGCTTTTCCCGGTTAGGCCTACTTCATTATTCATCGTTCAGGAGGGCTTTACTGGGAGCCGAATTATCCGCAGAGGTCTCCTCCTCTCCAAAACAAACGGACCAGGTGATTAAAACAGGTAAAAACACAGAATAAAGCAGTTTCACGTTAAAACTCTGTGTTTTTCTGGTGCACACCGGATAGGGCTAACGTTTGCTCAGCTTGTTTCTATGATAACTTAAGGTCCAGACGTCCGATGCCTGAAATCCTTAAAGTGTATCGAAAAAGGTGGCCAAGTAATAAAAATTTATGACAGCTTCTGGCACACAAGCACAACGCTGACGCAGACTCAAAGGGGATACGTCGCCATTACGGGAGACCAACTGAAACGCATCGTTACCTTGATTAAAATGACAGATTGATCTCGGTTTAAAAACTGTTGGAAATCTTTGGGATAATGAAAGTACACAACTCAACAACAAAATATATAACATATGTCTAAAAGTTCTTTTGACATTTAATGCGGAAATGTTACACATTATACCCTATATATCCATATGTGGGTCATGGAGCGCGAGGTGAGAGTAATTACATCACTCACAGAATAGCACATTTCAAGCAATCTTGAAATATTTTAGTAACAGAAGAGTTAAATAAACTCAGTAAAATGCATCACATACATCTGCAGAATATTACCGCAATATCTTACCTTCTCCATGCTTGTCAGTGAACTGAAATGCCTGGACCAAACGCATGGTCTCCTCAACTGAGCGTCCAACTGGGAGGTCGTTGATGGTGATCTGTCTCAGGATGCCTTTGCTGTCAATGATGAACAGACCCCTGAAATAGAGAGAAAGTGCAGTTCATGAATCTCCGAAGACTTAAGACCCATAAAAGAGCAGGAAGGTCCATGTTCTCCCACTCGCTGCCTGAAACATCTTAAAGGTGGATCATTTCATGACATGTTAAGAAAAGTGTGCCATCTCCCTCAGGAAGCAAACAGCAACTAACGCCGGCTTCATATTTTCTAATCTTAACTGAAGCATACTGAAAGTCCACTTTGTTAAACCCACCTGTAAGCAATGCCCTCATCCTCCTTCAGGACACCGTAATCTGTGGAGATGGTGCGCCGTGTGTCAGATACCAGGGGAATCTTCATGGCACCCAGACCGCCCTGCTTTCGTGGCGTGTTGGTCCTTTGAGAAGAGAAACCAAAAAGAAAGAGTGAGGAGTTTGCAAGAGTGAGTCCACGCAATCTTCTGCGTAAAATATAAAGCTCGTAACTACCATGCGAAATGGGAGAAGTGTGAGTCGACAGACGCGGCGATGATCTCACAGCCGATCTTTCGAAAGTCGTCGGCAGCGTCACTGAAAGCGATGATCTCAGTTGGACACACAAAGGTGAAGTCCAGTGGATAGAAGAAAAAGACAACATATTTCCCTGCACCAAAGGGGGAAAAAAAACAAATAAGGCTTTCGTCATGTGACAATAAGGTAATTACAGGCTAATTAATTCTGCTCTTTAGTAGTGTAAATGACTATTCAATATATTGTAGGATCACAAAGCAGTGAATCATAGTCCAGAAGAGAGCTTCATCAAAGTATGTCCTCCACTCCAGGGGTGGATGGGACACAGGCTCAGGTGTACCTCTGTAGTCGGACAGCTTCAGGTCGTTGAACTGTCCGTCTGGCATCACCGCCTTGGCTGTGAAGTCTGGGGCCAGCTTTCCAATTTGAGCCTTGCCTGCAGCCATCTTCAGTCTAACTGGATAAGAGAACAAGGAAACCGTTGATGTATTACACAATCTCTTTTCCAATCACAGCTGTGCATTGTTTCTTTTTTGTGTGTAATCCTGGATTAACCAGAATCTCTTTTATATAGAATATCATCCCTATTGTACAATTGTTCTGTCTCTTATGAAAGCACTGTGCATTTAGGGGCTGCAACTAATGATTATTTTCTTTGATATTCTGATTATTATCTCAATTAATCGAGGAATTATTTTGTGTATAATTCGTCTGAGCAGTGAAAAAAATTGCACATTTTACTCTTCCAGAGCCCACGGTGACATCCTGAAGTTTTTGGAACCCAAACATATTAAGTTTGCGATCATATAACATAAAGAAAAGCAGCAAATCCTCACCTTTGAGAAGCTGGTGCCAGAAAAGGTTTACAATTATCAAATAGTTTTCTGTCGATCAGTTCAGTTCACATTGATAATGTGCGGCAACACAATAAATTAGCTCTGTTAACAAAAGTTTTTAAAAATGGCAAACTATTTTAATAATGGATTGACTTTGAGGTAATTGTTCAAGCAACAATACCAAACACTCCCTCGCTCCAGCTTCTCCAATGTTGCTTCTCTTCGTCCTATATGACAGTAAACTGAATTACTTTCTGTTTTTGACTCTTGGCCAGACAGAACCAAATATCTGTCGACATCATGTAGGACTTAAAGAAATTATGATCGACATGTTCACTATTTTCTGCCATAAAAAAAACTATTAATTGTAAAAATGAATATTCAATTGGCAGTTCCAGCCCTGATGGTGAAGCAAATAATGTTTTGATAAAGTATTTATTCAACAGACTGAAGCCATTCTTATAGAAATATGCAAATCATCAGTGACTGTAATAGTTAGATATAGATATATTGTAATAAGAGTTTTTTTAAATATTGATATCTGAAGTAGGTTATATTACAGTACATATTTATTTAGGCTCATTCTGCACCCAGACTTCAGATCAGACCGCTATTACAGTATTTGAACTGGCAACAACCGAAACCTATGAACCATTTTCACTTCTTCTGTTTAAATATCACAGATGTTTCCGCATATGGATATCTACTATCATTTTTTACGGTTTTTCAAAATGATTACGACCGAGGCAGTTTTGGCATTTCACTAATTTAGCCAACGTTAACATACTTAAAGACCGAAAGATGTCGATTTTCTCCTGATATTTGAGTTGACAAAAACCGGTAAATGAATCCGTCAGTTTCCACTTAACAAAAAAAAAAAAAAAAAAAAAAAGAACGAATTAACCCTTTCTTTAACTCTCGCAGTTACTTATATAAAAAAAACTTTTTTTTTGCGTTTTTTAAATGAACAAGATAACGTTCATCTTTTTGTGGAAAACCACTTGTTGAGCTGTGAATTCAGCCAAAACTACACAACTAAAAACAAAAGAGCGTCAACAAACCTCACAAATTAACATTTTGAAAAACAAACTTCAACAGTAAGACAGCAGGAGGAAAACATAATGAATTACATTGTGTAATACATACCTCAGCTTTGATCTCACGACACAGACACACAAGGACGAGAGGAGAGTGCACTGCAGGCGGCGAGAGGCTCGAGGGGGGACTTTATACCACGGCTCACTTCTCGCGATAAGACAGTTCAGAACGTGACCACAACCCACTTCAGTCCAGTCCTCCAGTATCAATCTCAACCTACTACACAGCATGACTTTGCAATTTCTCTGGGAAATGTTGAGCTCTTGTGAAACCACAAGAGGCTTCTAGGAAATAAGTATCACATTTCATTTTCAAAGTTTCACATTTATTTTTAATAATACCTTTATAGTTCATGTATCATCACTAGTCAGATGTATTTAATTATGAGACAATGGGCCCCTGTTCACAGACATGCAAAAAGTTTTGAGTTTCTTCGTTGTTGCTTTGTGTCTCTCTGTAGTTGCTTTGTGTCTTTTTGTAATCATATTGTGTCTTTTTGTGGTTGTTTTGCCCCCTTTGGTGTCTTTGTTGGTGTTTTGTTTCTCTTTGTAGTCATTTTGAGTCTCTAGGTAGTTCCTTTGTGTTTCTTTGTAGTTGTTTTGTGTCTCTTTGTGGTTGTTTTGTGTCTCTTTGTAGTTGCTTTGTGTCTCTTACTGTAGTTGTTTTGTGTCTCTTTGTGGTTGTTTTGTGTCTCTTTGTGGTTGTTTTGTGTCTCTTTGTTGTTGTTTTGTGTCCCATAGGCCCATTCAGTAATCCATCCATGTGTATTGGACAACCTGCATTAGCTCTACAGGTAGTTGCAATACATAACACTGAATCTATTCATTTGAAACTCAAAAATGCTCAGTTTTTATTGTCTTGCAGTTCCCTAATCCAAGCCAACAGCCATGCAGGGGTCACAGAGTCATGAGGTTTCGTCATATGACTCAAACTCTCTCAGGATACGGAGCCAATTCATTGTCACCATGAGCAGACATTAAACCACACATTCCCATTGCTGCTGAATCCTTGGCTCTCTGTTGCAGCATCATAGTGCCTTGTCAATGATTTACTGATTAACTTTCCTGCTCAGAAAGTAAACCACCACCCCATACAACACACATCTTTTATTTTGTTTAGTTTTTTTGCTTGGTGTAATGACCATGTTTCCAACAGACTGCTCAAAATGTTCAACACTTCAGTATACGTGTAGGCTATACTACCCAGGGTTGAGACTCCCTGATAGTGAATGGTGACTAGAGGATATTTCAGAGGGAACTGAGGGAACTCATTTCCCATGGTAAGAATAGAAACAGCAGTTCCGCAAAACAGATCAAAACAATAGCACACACATATGTTTTGAAACATATCAATAAAAATTCAATACACTTTTATATTAATATATATTTATAATATTTATATTCACTATAAACTCAGAGACCATAGTACATTTAAAGTATTCTTTATTCTGTTAAGCTCTGTAAAACTATTGCACGTGCTAGCTTTGTTTCCTCCATGTTTCCTGATGTCGTTTACTACCAGGCTACTTTGTGTTTACAGTGGGAGGTACTGCTCGTACACTGTTGCAATCTTGTACTTATCCTGTGGGCTGCTGAAGGCATTTTTCATTTTCATTTCCTCCTTGCCACTTCTAAATGGCTGAGGAACAGCAGCCTTTGTCTGCATGTTCACACTGGCAACAGTTTTTGGCATTTTAGTCCCTGTAAAGGGAGTCTGTTATAGATGTTATTTTTTTTAAATACTGGTATATACAATTTGTACAGAATATTTGTAAGGTGCAGGACTCTTCTAGTTTGTTTTGTTTTGTGTGTACGGCTGTCAATCTTTCAAAAATATGTTGTGCTGGTCATGTCATATAAGTCTGTCGTCTTGCTCCACAGTCCGGATGTCACACTGAAAAGTGTTATGTTAATGCCACAGGACGTACGATTTATTTTATCATGTGTACTGCTGCCCTATAGTGACATGACGAATCAGGACACACTGAATTTTAAAGTTTGTAAAAAAATGACGTGCAATTTTTTCTAGCATGTGACTTCTTTGAACTAGCCTACATTCTGCTATCATTTTGCATTTACATTGTCAATTTGAACATTTGTTTACAAAGTCGTTTGAACTACTTTTTGTAAGTAGCTTTGTTGAGCAGCGAAGTGAATTACAGAGAAGTAGTCACAGTGTAATGCCACTTTTGATTCGGAAGGTCTGCCTTGTGGAAGAGCATTCAACCCGCGCTGGGCTTACAAGATTAGAAAGAACAAAATACGTTTCATCTCCGCCACTTTATGTATGTGTGAAGGTGCTATAAGATCCTTATAGAAAACATCCTTACCTAAGTCAAAAGTCGCATTGTAGATATTTCATATGACATGCAACAAATTCTATAGGAATTCATATATACAGTCTATGTGTAGGAATAATATATAAGGCAAAGTACACCTAATCTAACATGTGGGTGCATGTGTATTCTGTGTCTATTTCTAGTGTGTGTGTTTTGTGTGTACGTGTTACCTCCTCCTCCTTGTGTCTTTGTGTTCATTTAGGAGATGGAGTCAATGCAGTCTTTATCGGCTGCCCTTCACTAATCAGTCTCGCAGCCAATGCGTTGAACATTTTCATTTTCAGGACTTCTGACGAGTCCTGAGTTTAAGCATATATGACCTGTATGTGACAGGGGATACCCACTGTGTTGTGCTCCCTAATTTGTGGAAAGAGGCTAAGGATTGTCCTATCATGTAGCTTCCCCAACACTGAATATACTGTACGAGCCTTGTGTGTGACAATGGCTACAATCCAAGAAGAGAAAACACAATAAAATGGAAGTGAGGCTGTTTGCAGTGCCACTAGCTGTAGGTCACAGTGTATGTCAAATTGCATTATTGTTTTGTTTGTTTTATGTCAAATAGATACTCTTTAGTGACCCTAATGCCAAATTCCTAACTACAAAAGTACAATTTCATAGCCAAACGTGACTCCATAACAATCGAATATCTAACTAGAGATGCCGACAAATTCATAAGGAAATTAAGTTTTACTGTTTCTGTTCAAAACGTCATTTGAGAATATTAGTTCACCTAAGTCTATATAACCTGACTGAGGCTGTTATCTACTCAAACAGCCCCTCCACCGCTTCTCCTTGCTCCGCTGTCACCCAGCGATGTCTTTGCATGCCGTTGCCATGGGCACCGCATCAAGGGCCCAGATAAGAGGGGGAAACACAATAACCTCCTGTTAGAAGCACTGCGGTGGGCTTGTGATCAAACATTGCCCTGTGTTCATCTCCTGTTTCAAAATATGGCAATAATTAGTGCATCTGCGCTACTGCTGGTTCCAAAGCAACTGGATGTTTGAAGGGCACTTGTGTGTCCGTCCAGCATCCTGGTCACATTCAGCCGTGCAAATAATCAAACTGTTCCTTTAAACAGATGAAAAACTGTAAAAGTATTGGTACTTTTGATCCAATATAAATGAATGCAGTCCAGTTTTCTCTTTGTGTAATTCCCCAAGTGCATTCACTTGAGGGTACACGATAGTGTTTAAAGGTTTCACACATTGGTTTAATGATGAATTGATGGTAGTTCATCACTGCTCTCTGGGATTTCATTAAAGGTGTATTGGTTATCAGCTCTAACACACCCAATAAATGGAATTAGAGCTAGAACTAATCAATTGGTCGATTAACAGAAAAATAATTGCAAATAATTTTTAGAATCGATTAATCGTTAAAGTAATTTACTTATGGGGATTTCTTGCTTTTCTCTGTAACATAATAAACTGGCAGGGTGAGTACATTGAGTAAACTATGGTGTTACAAGGCAGAGTGAGTACATGGCAAAATGTTTTGTAAAGCTTTCAATCTTGGCTTTTACCTAAAAATAAATTCCCCTCAGGAATATTCCCAGTCAAACTCATTGCCTCTGTTTGAAATAAAGGTGAGCTAAACGAGCTGTGATGTGTTGTGTTGGTAGATTCTACTGGGTATTTATAGCTGTCGTCTTTAATGATGACAGTGTGAGGAGGGTTGAGTGGGATTTTCTCAGTGGGAGGTTGATTGGATGCCAGGTTCAGACTTGTCTTGATGAGGCACAGACAGAGCAATCCCTGTTCCTCACAGCAGGACATGACAGCAGCACTCTGAAGACACAAACACACGCACACACACACACACACACACACACACACACGCACGCACGCACACACATGCACACACACACACAAAATGTTCAGTATCAAAGAAATAAAATAATAAATAAGATACTATTGAATAATTCTATACATTAAACAAAAAACAAACAGTACAACAATGACATTTTGAAACCCCCTAATACATTTTTACAACTCAGCATTAATATGAGACATTATTTCATCCCCCCTCCGAGAACCATCACCTTACCGTGGTGGAGGGGTTTGGGTGCTCCTATGAAC
>CALSCE010009356.1:2638886-2712289 GCA_943593645.1 Bovichtus variegatus
CTCCACACTGGCCTGGGAACGCCTCGGGGTCCCCCAGTCAGAGTTGGTCAACGTGGCCCGGGAAAAGGAAGTTTGGGGCCCCCTGCTGGAGCTGTTGCCCCCGCGACCCGACCCCGGATAAGCGGTTGAAGTTGGATGGATGGATGGATGGATTATTTCATCCTACTTATTTTCACAATAGCACAGATTAATGCAGGTCATTATTGCAGGTCTGCCAAATTAGGCCACAGAAATAGCTAAAAACAAAACAAAACGCTGGAACTTCTTCCACTGCATAACATTTTTTACATGAATGAAAACTGCTATACCTTTCAGAATTTTCCTGTTTGAACTCCAAAATATATAAATGGATAGATTGATTGATAGTAATGAATGACATATATTTATTATATGATGCCAGAACACTGATTTTATACATTAAATAAGAAGCCAAAAGCAGTTGTCACATGTTTAGTCGGCTTTTGCGGCTGAAATGACAACAATCAACGACAAAGGGTGCCGCTGTTGCCTAGCAATGGTTGCTGCAGTCTTGGTTCCTCAATGATTTGATGGCTTTGATAATAACGTAAGGATCCTCCAAAACACTCATAGGTTCCCTGCTATTTAGTTCTTCAAATCAACCAGCCATACGTCTATAGTGATAAACTAATATATATAAATAAATGATAAACAGACCAGCAGTTCACAAAGCACAAGGCATCAAAGATAATCTGCATCCCACTGGTTGAATCCTACTTTAAAAGGATGACAGCGGAACAGTGGAGGATGTTGAAATTAGGAACCCCAGATGATGCCACCAAAGTTGTGTTGGCAGACCTGGTTTTGGACATAGTAACATCCTTGTCAAAAGCTTTCTTGACGGCTCTTAGGAGCATAAATGTAAAGATGTCTGAGGAGTGTGTTTCGTCCAGGCTTGGCCAACTCTTTCTCAGAGTTTTGCAGAGGTTCTCGACATTGATGACCAAGTGAAGTGGGGCAGCTCAGATCGCTTAAAGGGCTTCATCATTAAAGAGGTTTACACAGACTTAAAGCTATGATTACAATAATAATTAACAATTGTATTATTATTATTAATAATAATAATAATAATAATAATAATAACAATTTCTTTATTTTATTTTATTATTTATCATCTTCTTTTTATAATTATTGTTAGATGTATTTAACAATGATAATAGCTGTAAATGTGTTTGTTAAAAGTTTTAAAATAATTAAAAACTCTTGGTGTAGTTTGCTCTGGGCCTTTAAGAATTCTCCCGCGCTGGTTTACGGACACGGAAATAGACCGGAAAGGGCAGCAATATTTCGCGCCAAATTGAAACAACGGAGCAGTCTGGTCTGAGCGGCAGGAGGGACGAGCTGAGATACAAACCAACAGCCACTGCTTTTCACGTTTCGGTCGTTATTTCTCGGACAAGGTATGCGATTTCGTATAAAACTGTTTCCCACACAGACATGTTAGCTTTTGGTTTGTGAAGTCGAGTTAATAAATCGTCTTTTGTTATGTCCAGTTTCGCAAACATGGAAGAGGCCAACAAGCTAATCGGGACAGGCAAGAAGCACCTGGTGATGGGGAAGGTGGTGGAGGCGGTGGGCGCCCTGCAAGAGGCCTGCGGCATGCTGTGAGTTAACCTCCACACAAGAGAAACGGAAGCGTCAAACACAACAATATTTAAGTCAGAAGCTGCAGCTAACGGGCTTTAAACTGGAAACCAGGTCCAGGTCAGACGTGCGGGGACGTGCTTCATGCTGAAGGTGTTTTTAACGATCACGTCAATCTGAAAATTAGAAACACAAGTTGTATGCAGCCCCACTATTAATCCATTAATTATATTCTGCTTGCTACCAAATAATGCTGTATGAGGCACAAAGATGTCTGCCGTTGTAATTTATTTTTCAATTTATTTAAAAAAAAAATGCACAGATTTGTAGATGAACATTAGTACGAACGAAGCTGTATAGCGGGTCTTTTACGATATAGTGGGGATTTTCTAAATATCATAAATAAATATTACATTACAGTTCACTTGGCGGACGCTTTTGTCCAAAGCGACTCACAATAAGTGCAAACAATCATGAGGACACGACTCCGAACATCAGCTTCAAAGAGGCGAAATCATACAAGTGCAGAACAATAGCTTCAAATAAGCCAAACCAATGTAAATGCTGCATACAGAAACAATAGAAATAACAATTCAACCATTAGCTTCAAATAAGCCAAACCAATGTAAGCGCTATTATTATTTATTTTTTTCATTGGACGAGGTGCAGTGGAAACAGGTGGGTTTTCAGTCTGCGACAGATCTGAAGACTTCCTGCTGACCTGACATCAATGGAGAGGTCGTTCCACCATTTAGGAGCCAGGATAGCAAACAGACAGGTTTTATTTGAGGGGGATCTGGGTCCCACTCGCAGTGAGGGAGCAGCGAGCCGGTTGGCAGATGCCCAGCGACGTGAGCGAGCTGTGTGGTTTGATCATGGCCTGGATGTAGGAAGAGCCTGATCCATTCACAGCATTGTAGGACAGCACCAGAGTCTTGAAGCGGATTCGGGCAGCCACTGGTAACCAGTGAAGGAGGAGAGGTCTAGTGTGGGAGAACTGGGGGAGGTAGAAGACCAGTCGGGCTAATGCATTCTGGATGAGCTGTAGAGGTCGGATGGCACATGTAGGAGTCCAGCCAGGAGGGAGCTGCAGGAGTCAAGGCGTGAGAGGACAAGGGCCTGGACAGTTTTGTTACCGCAGTGCGTGTAACTGCAGAACTTTCTCAGTATTTCATGGTGGCTTGTAATGAAAGTTTAAGGTGTATTATGCAAATGACAGGAACTGTGTGCAGCCCTCTTTTACAGCTTTTTACAACTGTACTTTTTTTCTTTGATTTCAGAGCTAAAAAGTATGGAGACACGGCAAACGAGTGTGGAGAGGCTTTCTTCTGGGGGGGTAAGGGGGGGGGGGGGTTGGGAAGGAAAAACAAAGAAAGAGGGGCCCCCCCCCCCCCCATAAAAATAATTAGTGTTAAACAAATGTAGGAATAGGTATTATGGTCATTTTGCCTTTAAGAAATGTGTGAAAATGCAGACCTAACTGCCACTACTGTTGTAGGATGGAGAACTCAGTCCTTGGTAATGCTCTGGAAGGAGTACCAGAGGAGGAGGATGAAGAAAAACCCAAGGACTCTAAACTTGACAGCACAGAAAACATTGATGGTGAGGGAATAATGAAAGGAAACAAATAAATTTCCATCTTTCTATTTGGGCTTGTTTTTGTGCTCGTCCTAACTGTCCTCTAACTTGAGCAGAGAAGACCAGAGATGAGCTGAGGGTTCAGGTGTACGACGCCATGGCAGAGAAGAAGGATGAAAACGCTGAGAAGGTTGAAGGCAAGAGTGAAGAGAAGGATGATGTAGAAAAGGCCAAGGCCAAGGCCGGTGATGAGCACCAGAAGGATGAGGAAAAGGCCGGGGATGTTAAAGGAAGCAAATCTGATAAAAGTGAAGACAAGATGGAAACTGAGAAAAAATCGGGAGATAAGGAAGAGGATGCAGAAGGTGAATTACTTTTTCCCTTTTAACTGCAGACCCTGATTGTACATAGCTTTGTGATGGTTGTAATATGTTGCCAAATGTAAACACAATATTTCTTTCAGAAGAGGAGGAGGAAGATGGGGATGATGCAGATATGGAGGCCGACGCAGAAGAGGGAGGCGAAGGAGACGGAGCTGCAGAGAAGGTACTCGACCAATCTGCTCAAGTGTACATGAAAATGACGCAGCTGAACTCGTGATTTAAGTGTTGGCTCTTAAATCTGTGCTTCAGGACAGTGACGACGATGAGGAGGTGGGGAACCTGCAGCTCTCCTGGGAGATGTTGGAAGTAGCTAAAGTCATCTACAAAAGGTAACACGGCTGTGTACTGAGCCACGACTGAGGAGGTTGATGCTCTGAGCTGCAGCTTCCATGTTTACTGAGTTTCACTTTCTTTCCTTTTTTTAAACAAGGAAAGAGGCTAAAGAGGACCAACTCATGGCAGCACAGACTCACTTGAAACTGGGTGAAGTTTCTTCTGAATCAGGTACTAACAAGTTGCCCAGTGAGAGTTCACTTCTGCACACTTTATATTTGTTGTGACGGCTACAGTGCAAATGTCCGAGGTGAAGGGCAGCTTGAGGTTGATTTTAGTTGATCAACATGATGATCAATTCATATTTAAAGTCATGTAGAGCTACGATTAGTCAATTGAAAGAAACAATCGGCAACTATTATTGATCGAGTAATCATTAATTTTATAATTCATAAAAAATCTGTTTTCAGCCTCAAATATGGAGATCTTTTCTGTTTTTATATCATTAAGCAAGATATCTTGTGTTTTTGCAGTTGCGCACAGACATTTAAAGACTGTACCTTGGACTTTGAGAAACTGGGATGGACAATTTTGACATTTTATAGACTAATGATCAAGCGAGAAAGTTATAGATATTAATCGATAATGAAGATAATTGTTAGTTGAAGCCCTAAAGTCATTGGTCAAAGAAAAAGGCCAAATGTTTGCGGGTTTCTCTCTGGTCGCTGTAATCTCAATAACTGCACTTTTTGCAGACATCTTCTGTTGTCTGGGGAACGGTGACGAGCAGTTTCACTTTATCGTTTGCTACTTTTCTATAGGCTAAATTATTATAATTGACGGATAAATCGTTAATTAAAATAACTTTGTTTGAATTGTACAGTAACTTTTAACCAAACAGACGCCTCAAATATTGAGCCCGTTTTACACCCGACACTGTCCTTATTTCCTTGTTGAGAAATGTTGCTGTCTCTCTTCCAGGAAATTACACACAGGCATTGGAGGATTTCCAGGAGTGTCTGAAGCTGCAGGTGAAGCACCTGGACTCAGACAGCCGCCTGCTGGCTGAGACTCACTACCAGCTTGGTCTGACCTACAGCTTAAATCTGCAGTACAGCCAGGCCATCGAGGAGCTCAAGAGCTCCATCTCCGTCATAAAGAGCAGGCTGGGTAAGCAGGGTCGTTATCAAGTGGCACCATGATGATCCGATCAGCGCCTCAGCCTTGTTGAAGTTTTCTTTTTTTATTTCCTGTATGCTAACGTTCCCACTTTCTCTGGCAGACAAACTCCAGCAGCTGCTCGACAAGGCCGAGGATTCGGAGGCTCTGCCGGATGAAAGGAAGGAGATGGAGGAGCTGAAGGCTCTGCTGCCAGAGATCCAGGAGAAGGTGGAGGACGCCACTGAGGGTCTGAAAATGACGAGCACTGCTGAGGCTGCGACGGGGGCACTGGTGAGTTGGGGTCTCTCTCAATAAAATGTAAAGAGGGAGGCATGGTCAGTGCGGAGTACATGCACATTCTGGACTATTATCATTTTGCATATAGATAATAACAGTGTTCCCATCTATCAAATGTACAAAGTTGCATTGTGGGGTTATTTAGTTAAAATGAGCATAAATGCTTTGGCTGCAAAATTATGGGAGGCAACATTTTTGACTTGACTCGTAAATGCAATCTGCAGAAGTAAAAGTCTAACAGTAGGCTATAAAACAAACTGAACCAGTTGAATGACTTGAATGGTAAATAATCTTACCCAACGACATGTCGGCGCGGGATCGAACTGCCTCCCTCCTGAGCCACGGCCGGCCTTTTAAATAAAAAGTTTTTACGGATGATTTTCCGTGTTTGGATTGATTCTGTTTAATGTCCCTGATGACCTGTAGTCTCTTTTAGACACTTATTAGCAATTGCCTTATTTAAAGCTTGTAAAATCTTCAAAGTCCATGAGTGGGATATTTACAGAAAATCTCTTAAACTGGTGTTACTCAGACTGTTTTCAGGCAGCTCACCAAAAACCCATCGACTTCGAGACAAAGGATCCAGGTTTTAAGACTCATTCCTGCAGCAATCTATTGACTTCACATTTCATGAGACATTTCCCCAGTCATCTCTTCTTTACATAGAATATCCACATGATTCTAGTCTGTACACCTTTGACCTCATTTCAGACTTAGTGCAGGTGTAAATCAACAAGAACTGTAAACGAGCTTGATTCTAACTGAATGTAATGTGCCGGTCAGGACGGAGGCTCTACTTCCTCTGCGTTCCCTGGCACCGCTGCGCAGAATGGTGACTCCTCATCCAGCTCAAAGGTAAATTACATATTCCAGTATTGGTAGTAAGTACTGAAATGATTAGTGAAATCCAACTGAGTGCATATACGCGCGTGTTTGTATATAGGAGTTATCTTATTGCATTGCTTACACAGGAATGATTTGGTTGGCTTCATCATTTTTCACTCTTGCTGAGTTACTGACGTGTCGTGGTTTGTCCTCTGCCCAGATTAACAGCACGTCAACCGGCGGCGCCAGCTCTACCAACGGACACGCCTCAAAAGCTCCGGCCTCTGACATCTCCCACCTGGTCAGGAAGAAGGTGAGGCAGCTAGAAGTTTGGTTTTCAATGCCTAGGTTGTGTGATTGGGTTGTATGAGGCTGCTGCAGCAGCTGTATACAGCTGTGGACGGGGGGCAGCAGCAAAACTTAGTTAAGCCACCTGGAAAGAACTCGCCAAAACAAATCATTAGTTTCGGTGTACATTATTTTCACACTTTACCTCGCCATCAGACACCACTTTAAAGCAGTAACCCATGCTATCTTCAAAGCCACCAGACGCCATTGTGAGAACGGTGAATTTACCTTGCAGAACACGGAGTCGCTGGTCTACCGCTGCCTTGGTCGTTTGTTTTTGTGTGACTTTGGTTGGTTTGAATTCACTAAGGTCGCACAATAATGCAAACTAATTGATTGAGGCAGCGATGGACCATCAAATCCTGTGTTCTACAAGGTAAAGTTACTGTTTTCCTCAATGTAGTCTGGTGGCTTTGCCAAGCGCATAGGCTTCAGTTCCCTGTCTGACTGCAATGCGAAGCAGTGAAAATATTCTAAATCTAGTGTAAACCTATTCATTTTTTTAGAGGGCTATAATACATGTTGCTGCTGCTCCCATCCACAGCAGTGCTTTGCCTCCGCACCGTAACCCCTGTCTGTTTCTCCAAACTGGTTTCGTGTCGACCACCCTTACATGGAGTCTTAAAGTAAATTGCACAGCTGTATTGTCTCATTTGAACGAGCCGGTCTATTTCAGAGGAAACCAGAGGAGAGTCCAGTGAAGGAGGAGGGCGTGATGAAGAAGGTGAAGCAGAATGATAGTCCGACTAACGGCGTTCACAAAGCCAGCGGAGACACTAAGAGTACGGACGCCAAGAGGTAAGAGACGCAGTGTTATCTCTGGTCGTCCAATACTGTTTAATGCTGTTTGTTAGAACAAGTGACGGCCTAATAAGGATTTAGTGTACAAGATTGTCTGAGTCTAACTCCAACTCGTCTTATCTTCCAGTAAGTGAAGCTGGACGTCCTCCAGGTTCTTTGCTTCCCGCCCAAGAGATTCACCAACACGCTGAGCTCTTGCTGGTGCTACACTTGTCTGCTGCTGTAAATATGTGCATCTTTTTCTATGCCTGTTGTGATGTTAGTGTTTATTCACATATGTAACCTATGAAGTACAATAAAGAATATTATTTGATAAACCTTGTTTGAAACCTTTTTTTCTTTTCTGAATGACTTGCTCAGTGGCTGCACAGACATCGTAGCTTTACACACAAGTAACTGCCCAAACTATTAACCTGTTCCTTCTGTGTTGCAAATTAAAAGTAATGTCCAAAATATAAACGTATTAACAGGAGAATGACTTCATCCTGATTGTGTTCACTTTACCTCATCACCCTAAATATTAATGCAAGTGCTAGTTTACTAAAGATGAGTTCAAAATGAGTAAATCATATTTTCAATGGTAACACTGAGCTGCAATCTTGTTTGTCCATTAATTATTTTTGCCTTATTGCACTAGATATTTATAAAGCTGACTACTTGTGATGTCACAGGTTCTCACTTTACATTTGTCAAATCATTTTTGACTCGTTGCACATGGACAGTGGTGGCTTTTTCCACGACTGTCTCAGGGAAGCAGCTTGGAACTAACACTTAAATGCACAATGTGTAGTTTTCTGCCACTCAGGGTCTCTGTCACAATAAAAGACAAAGTGCTGAAGTCTTTTGCAGTCAGTTTCTCCTGGTTAGGATTCCTTTTGTTCAGGTTTTTTATCCAGAAATCCTCCAAAACAAACAGGCCCAGAGATTCAAACAGGTAAAAACAAACTAAGATCTAAGTGTTTAAAACTTGATAAAAACTCAATTTATGACCTGGCAGATGACCAGCGTTGAGCATGCTTGAAAGGGATATTGTGACCAAATGAAACTGAGTTTGATTATTACCTTGATTAAAATCAACATTTTTCTCTAGGGTTGGAAACTCTTAAGATATTGTCAGTACACAACAAAATATATAACATAGGTGTAGTTGTGGCAATGTTGGATATTATAGCCTACCTGTAAATTTTTTTTGTGATTAAGGTTATTGTTGCTGTGAAAAAGATTTATTTGAAGAAATATCTCACTTTTGCTTGAATTCTATTTGTCAAACTTTAAGATACACTTCCACTTTTTTTCTAACACTATTTAGGATATTCAAGCCTAAACTGAGAGATGGGCTCAGTGCGATGGTTTAACCATTGGTGTAGTTATGTAACCGTTTGAGTGTTGATACAAGACTAGTTAAGTTATACATATATACTGTATACTTGCTGTATCAACAGGACACTGACGTCTTTTCAACATTAAGAAGAAAAACACAAAAAAACAGCTGAAACCTCACAGCTGACATCTGGACTTGAATGAATACAGGTGTAGACAATTATTATTAATCATGGCCCTGGACCAGTGTGAGGGCTGCGTGTACATGCTGGTGTGCCGGGACGCCTACATGGAGTGAAGTCATGTTAATATTAGTAACATCTGTGCTTTCCCTGCTATAACAAGTCAAAATAAAGAAACTTGCATGTTTTAAACTTGTCTAAATATTTTTTGCAGAAAAATATCAAATGTTTTTTATCCCTATTTTGTAAATGTATGTTTTTAAAATCCAACATTTAACATGCATGTTATTGTGACTATGCATGTCAAGAGGGTATAATTTGTACGATCAATTTATTTTATGAAATTCTGAATTTTATACTATAGGAAACAGAAGGGGAAGTAGTCTGGAAACATATTTATCCACACCTTACTGAAGTCAAACTCCATACTTTTCAATACTGCGTAAGAAGCAACTTTTCCTTTCTTCCTCATGCCTTCATAATGGAAATTCTTGCTTCTTAAATCTAAATGAAATTCAAACAAATTGAATTCACCTCATCTTTAAAAAACAATTTATCGCTTGTGCCGAAATATTTGATATGACCCAAAAGATGTGGTTTTGTTACAGTGGGATCTCAATAAGTGAAGCTCTATTGAGAATTAGTTCCTACACTAAAAGATGTTTACAGATCATTTATCTGCTCTCATTCCAAAACTCAGGAGCCAAAATATTAAAAGCTCCAATCCTTCTTAGAGCAGGTCAAAAATATAAGCATATAAGCAATATTCAGTACCAAGAAAAGATTTTAGTGGGAAACTACAGCTTCACTTGTGCTCGGCAGGAGACGACGTCGCTGCATCTTTACAAGGTGCAGCATTGTTCATCGTCTCGTCACGCAGGCTGATCTACACAAAGTGAATTACATGTGGACTCAAACATCACAGTAGCCAGATTCATATTGAAACATATCAGCTTGTCAGGAACCAATTTTTATTAATATCATTAATAATGTGTCATCAGCATCATCAATGAAATGAGTTAGTCTGTTTAAAGCAGAATCAAGTGTGCATTCATTGCCCTTATTTTCTTGATGAACACGTCAGTTCCACAAAGCGAGGAAGAAAAAAGGAACAAGGGAGGGGAGGAGGGAGGGAGGGGGGTCAGAGTGGGTGGGGACTGCAGTGAAGGAGGAAACGCAGGGAAAACGACGTCTGGCGGAGCAGGAATCTCCCCCTTCACTGGGATATGATTGGTTTTTCCCTTGTGCAAGAATGACAAAAAAAAAACAAAAAAAACAAAAAAATCAAAAAACAAAAAAGAAATTCAAAATGGTGCTCTAAAAACAAAGATGAGAGGAAGAGGGGGATTGCTTGCTGGGATGTTGTGTTGGCTGTTTGTGTTGTTGTGGTTTGTTTTTTTGTTCCGTAAAGCCACGTTAGGATTTGATGCAGTCGTCATCGTCAGAGGTCTGGCTGCTGCTACTGGTTTCGGACTCGGAGCCCTCCTCGACGTTCGCCTCCGCCACACTCCTCCAGGGGGTGAAGTGGAGGGTCACGCCCCGCGCCCTCGGGAGAGCCCCGTTCCTCTGCATGCCGTTCCTCTTCAGCTGGTCGGAGGACACGGACAATAAGTGTGTGAATAGCGGAGTATACCTTTAAGAACCAAAACAGACACGAGCCGTTTCTCCGAGTGCTCACCTGTTCCGTCTTAGTCTGGAACTCTCTCAGCTCGTCCTCCGTCAGAGGCAGGAAGTTGTCATCATTTTCTGGGTACTCCTGCCAGCCCATGGCCTTCAGCAACCTGCAAAAACACATTTTCTGCTCAATTGATTGTTGCGAGACAAGGTTACAATAGTTTGGAATGTTCAATTAGTTTTGTAATTATTAAAATTTGACTTTTCAAATAAATTTTTGTTTCAGTTTTTCATAAATCTTATGATTTGGGAATCAACTCAAGGCCTCTTTAACCAACCGCTTGTAAGATAGACCTGAGCTGAAAAGGTTAAATGACATTTGATCTACTACAATATCGATATCATGTTCTTGTGATCTAAAGTCTATAAAACGAGAGTGCATGTGAAAAACAATAGAGATTAATTGTGAAGCACATGGCTCCATCTCCTGGAATGTCAAGCCTGTTCAGTTTCTGTTGTTCATTGTTACGTGTTGACAGAAATCCATACGGTCTCCATATAGTAGGTGTAAAATACTGAAACTGAAATTCATTTAATTTGTATTAGTTTTTCAACTAGGCAATATCATTTCAGTTTTTCTTGAAGGACATTCTTTTTATTTTGTTTATAATAATAACGCTGTTGTGAAAGAGAGCGAGAGAAAGTGTGTGTGTGTGTGTGTGTGTGTGTGTGTGTGTGTGTGTGTGTGTGTCCTACCTGTGCTCTGCCTCCAGGGAGCTGGACAGGTGCTCAGTGTCTGAGTCACTGAGGGAGTAGGACAGACCGTTCTCATGACAGACCTCCTCGCTGTAGGCTTTGGGCTCTGGGGTGCTGCTTTCACCCTGAAAACATTCACACAAGACAAAACCCTTAAAAATTAAGTCTTCCTCCAATTGCAAATACTGACAGTCAAAAGTTTTTTAGCAATATTTCGTTTTTAAATTGAGTCACAATTTGACAGGCTGTCACTCAACAGCACTCTTAAAAGGAGCATCTTCTTCTGTCATCATCACCTGCAACTACTGCACTGTGCGATAGTTTAAGTGGAAACACGTCAAAAAGTGACGGTACTCGCTTTTCTACAGTACCGGGGGGCTCAAGACCAACGTGTCCCATCCCGCCGCGTTAAAATTCAAACAGGAAACAAGACATGTTTTTATTTCGATTCTGCTTATAGCACACAAGTCTGTCCTTGAGCCCTGGACTGCAGGTTCTCTCCTCTTGCTGTCTGCGCATCCACCTCTCTCCCTCTCTCTCCGTAGTGTGTAGTGCAGTCCTTGGCAAGAATCTTATTCAAGCTTACAGGCGTTTGAAGGAAAGGTTTTCAAAGCAATATTAAATGAATACTGTTTTTTTTTTGTACGGATTTCTTTTTTTGTTTGTGACTGTGGTATCGAATCAGTATTGAAAATCGTGGAATTTCCCCGGTATTGGTGTCGTGACATCCCTGTCGTGACTACTGGCTAGAGTATTACTCTCACTTGTTCACTTACTGTATTACGTCAACCTGCCACTTACTTACTACGGTTGTTGTATTTTTTGTACATATATTTTGTACTTATACATTCGTACTTAACCTTTTATCTGCACTGTCTCTTTGCTGTTGTAGCGCTGTAAATTTCCCCGCTGTGGAACGAATAAAGGTTTTCTGATTCTAATAGATATCACCATGAAACTTCCCCAGTTGATTACTTTCATTAAATGGGTATGTTTTGTATAACTATTTTTTTTTAAATGTTATGTTTAAATATGCAAATGAGGCATTATCTAAACTTGTAGTGAATTAAGAAGAAAAAAAATCTGATGCAAATGGACAAAGTAAAATAAAATCACCTAAAAGTGTATTTTGGATGTTTTCTTTCTACTAGTCTGAAAGAAGACATGGTATGGAAGCAAAATAGCCCAAAATCTCTAAACTGACCATAGCATTAAAAAAAAAAAAAAACACCACTGTTATTGCCTGTAGAGTCCCCCCCTAAGTAAATAAGCCACACTTCCTCCTACCTCTCCTGATGTTCCCGGGCTGCTGCTCGTCGTCAGCTCTCCAGTGCCCTCGTCCTTCAGAGCTCGCAGGAACTCACTCTTACGGTCCGGACCACGCCGCATCAGCTTCAGCCTCGACGGGGCAATGTCTATGGGAGGAGTCGTGCTGGAAGGGTGCTGTGGGTGTGACGGTGCCGCAGGAAGGGAGAGAGAGGCCGGCAGAAGCCATGAAAAGAAGAAAAGCAAGTTACGAGATCTTTTTCTCCATCATTTGGCCAGTAAAATGTTCAGATTAGGAAGCAGAGACAAATGATTGCTGTAATTTTAAAAATAATTGGACCAAATTGTAGCATTTGCAAGTCGTTCAGTGTTACTTTCCGATGCGTTTATTAAATTATTTTTTATTAAACATTACAGTTTATGACCTTCGATAACGACATTTCAGCACATATACTGCTGCGAAGGAAAACTTCATGTGCACATGTGAGTAAACTTCTCAGTCACAAACCACACCAACACATAATTACTATGTTTAGATAAAACCTGTGATTTACTCACAGTCACGCATGCAGCCATAAGAGCCAAGAGTTCGACACAGACTGATTCACTGAATCTTTACGGGTTTGCTTGCTGTGCAGTTTTACATGTTAGTACGAAGTCAGAGTATCGTGTTGGGGTTGGAAAATCCCCAACTGTCTTTTGCAGTAGCAGACATGAAGTTATATATTCGTCATTTTCCTACCCTCGTCACCTCTTTCGGGGGGTTGTGCTGTGGTGCACTGACTGGGGTGCTGGGTTTGGCTGCAGAGACGGGGCTGGTGAAGACTGAATCCCGGCCTGGCATGTGAAGGCCAGACTTTGTGATCTCTCTACCACCGGATTTCCACTGGGTGCTCTATTAAAAATAAAAATAAAAATAAAAAAAGAGGACACATGATGAGCCTCCGTCACAAAGAGAGAGAGACTGCTTGCATCACAGCATAGCACCTACATAACTGGCATTGACATACAGTATGCAAAGCTCGTCATCGGTTTAATACAAATGTGCTTTATTAGTTTATCTTGCATGTCTGCTAAAATAAATTACAAAAATTAAAAATCAAGCAGGAAACAAGTTGACACATCACAGCAAGTCCTACTTTGGTGGGGGCCACAGCAGGCTTCGGGACCAGGTTCTTGTAGATGCTGGAGCCTGCCATGGGAACTTTGCTGCCGTTGGTGGACAAGGTGCCAGCGGTGGCAAACCCCGCAGAGAAGGCTGTGCTGGCGTCCTCCTTGGAAACCTTCTTGATAACCAGCATTTTGGACACCATCTGTTTGCCACTAGGGGGGTTTTCTGGAACGTAATCAGTGATGAAATGTGACTAAATTGAGCTTGAGAAACTGTTAAATGGAGCTTACAGCTTTAAAAACAGTCTCTTGTTTATTTAGGAATTTAAATCCAATGTGGACTAGGAGCTCTTACCCCACACTCCAGCATGGGGAGCCACTGCTCGCATCTGAGTCCCAGGCTTTCCAGTTGTTTCAGGATTGAGGGAAGGCTATAAAAAAAACAAACAAAAAAAAAACATCTGCGTTAAATACATTAGCATTAAAACATTTATTTTCAAATTATGTTTAAGGTTGTAAAAAAGTATCGACACTAAAGAGACTTTTTTTTGCATACCGCGCGTTTATAGCGATACGATCTCCATTAAAATTATACAGCAGTTGTTAAAGCTCAACGTGGACTTCCGTCATCTTGGCTAATCTAAAGATGGGCAACAACGGTCAAATTGAGGTGGGCCCGGGTGACGTAGCAGAGCAGACAGCAAGTGACCTGAAATGGCACACACCTGTCACTCAGCCACGCCCCTAATAATGCTTAACTTTAAGCCGCAATGTAATTGAGGGAGAGTTGCATAAAAATTCACCCCCCATACAATTGTCATGAATAGAGAAATGAGTTTTGTACCAGGCTGTAAACATGTTTATTTCTGCTGTAAAGTTGTGCATTTCAACATGACGGTATATGGAGATTTCTGCCTTCAGCAACCTGTTCTCTTCTGATAAAGTAAAAACCTGTTAGATACAGGAGGATATACTGCTGTGACAGAAGGTCCTGTAAATGAAAGTTATTTAATTAGTCAATAATATTATTACAAATGTGTTCAGTGACTTCTTTCTGTACCAGTTCTGTGTGCAGGTTGTTAAGAGAAAAGTATCCCATTTTGTGTGACTAGGACTTTTTTTCCCCCTCTTCTTTTTGTTGTGATATTTAAAGAGGTATCAGGTCTTGTTTTTTAAAAATATTAGTATTAGTATCGAAGTTTAAAATTGTGGTACATTGACAACGTTAGTTATTTTAAGATCTGAGAATCTGAACATGTTGTTACTGACAGGATTAAGCCTGAAGGATCAGTGGAGGGAAACTCTTGTGATGCATAATACTAATGAAATAAAAAATATATCTTATCACAAGGTAAATATGGGGAGACACTGGTGAATATGATTATATAATAAAAAAGTCAGGTGCAGTCTGAACAATAACCACCATTTCCCTTAAAAATACAGTCTACATTCAGAACCCTCTTTATTAAATGATCCAAATAGCTTTGCCGACTCAAAAGTATTTTATCCTTCAACAGAGCTTCATCATTCAAGAACTATGTGAAGGTCAGTGGCAGTGAACCCAGTGAAGGTAATCTACTCACAAAGTCCTCTTCCACGAACTTCAGCTTGTCGTCCTTGCCGTCTTTGCGTTCCTCGTTGGGGAACTTGTCCTGGTACGAGGTGCCCTTGCGGGGATGAAAGTTGCCATTGCGCTGCCGGTGCACCCCCTGCCTGTCCCTGTCGACTCCTAGCCGTTTGGGGTGGCGTCCCTGGTGGTGGTGGCCGTCCTGGGCACCCCGCGGCGCTCCATGCCAGCTGGGTGTTTCCTTCCAACAGGAGACTCCTGCCAGCCCACCATGCCCTCCTTTAGCCACCCCCGAGTCCACAGAGTCATGCCTCAGAAGCAGAGAGGGCTGCTGCCATCCGTCACCTCGAGAGAGAACAAGTAGGCCGTGTGTATAAGAAGGAGGCCATTATGCTTTAGGAAGTGCTGAATACCTGTGATATGTGGCTTTGAGGGGAGATCAGTATGGTTCTCCTTAGAACATCTGAACAACTTTAATATTTGTCCGTGCTGAACAGCATTCACTAACTTGGACCGGGTGCTAATGAAATCAAAGCAAATCAATAATTCTGTTAGTGCGGACATTAGCATTTCAACATCTGCTTCAGATTCATTCAACTAGCATAAGGTATGCCGGGACTTGTGGAAAACACAGAAAAACATTTTTAAAAACAAAAACATTTATTGTACAGGCAAATTAGTTTTTAAAATGGAGACTTATTCAGAGGATCAGGATTATTCACAGGATAACTTATTCTATACATAACATGGTAGGTAGAAAAATGTGGATTATTTTTATATGAAAATTGTGGGATGTCCTCATTAGTCAACTTCATGAGGAGGTCAATTCTAATCTATTAAGTCCATTGAGATCTGTTAATATATTTGGTTAACTAAAAAAGGCAAAATCTACCAGAGGATCTATCGCCACAAAAAAAAACTAGAAGGTAAACTATTTGTGCATCTGCCCCGTGATTTGGATCCACTCCAAATTTTAATGGCTTCTTCTTCGGCCCAAACTTCACCCTTACATCTCAAAAGGTAGTTGAAAAAAACATAATGCTGCAGATTTGGCAATGTGAGCATTAAGCTACAGGTTATGAAGAAGGCAGAGAGGAAGCTTGCTGCCTACAGGAATGATAACTCGATTCATCCTCATCATAACCACCTACAGTGTACAGAAACAACTACTTAGAGAAAGGATGGCGCAAACACACGTCACCGTCAACTTTACCTACATTAAAAATACACAAGCAGTTAGTGTCCAAACTACGAGAAGAGACATTTCAGATTTGTTCAAACCTGTCTAGCAACGCACACCATAAACAAGTAGACACATAAAGCCGCCTTTCTGCTTTCCAAAGCTGGCAGCACAAAATGAGCACAAAGGCAAAGTGAAGTGAGGGACAACAGTGAGACTGGAGGACAAATGAGGAACCTGTCAAACAGGAAGCTTAACCGAGACTCAAGATGACTGCTTGGATAGAATTTTGCATCCTGGTGGTACAACTGATCACAACAAAATGTATATTTAGTGAAACAAAATAATGTACATAATCTAGAGAGAATGGTTTGACTGAGTGTGTGTACAGGAGGTCATATGTCATGTAAAAGGGAAGCCTCCCAAAAAAAATAATTTAAAAAACGGTGATAGGACTCCAACGCCACCTGTCTGCTGCTGCAACGCTACAGTCTTCTGAGCAGGTGGCCTCATGTCCGTATCCACTACAGGGACCTCAATGTCCTCTTTCAGTAGAAGTTTGTATTCAACTTCACACAATGAAAGTCCAGCAGCATTATTTTACTAGAACTAGGTCTACGTGATTTACTGTTACATAGCCAGCAGTAATTAGTCTCCAAATTCTACTTGTTCCCCACACACACGTTTAACTTTAGAATCCGTCTTTATAATGAAAAACATCAGGAGCAGGTTCTGGTTTCAGACGCTTTCTAGCGCGATGTCGAAAAGGTGGAACTGCATCAGTCTCTACAAGCCACACATGTAATCTTTACTTCTCCCAAAGTGTCACTACATCAGTAAACAGTCTGTGGAAAAAACCTCTCAGTCTTATTTTCTTAATACACCCATAGTCTGTCTCCTTTGTCCTGTGATAGCAGCAGCTAAAGTTATGCTGAAATTAGCCATTGTTCTCTGGCTCATTAAAGCATCAAGGAAAAAACAGCTCGAACTATTTATACATATACGATCAAATACAAAGGCGCAAAGAGCTGCTGTCAAGCTTCTGATCCCTGATCAGTTCAAACACTCAACGATCTGTGTGAGTGAGGGAGCGGGTCAGAGCCCGGGAAGAGGATAAAACCTCCGTCTCGTTCATAAACACGCTTCATTCATGTGCTGTTAAGTCATGGGTAGTTGTTAGCCAACGCTAGCTTAACTGTTATTTTTGTAACTTAAGTCATTCTTCTTCTGGCGTTACCAAACAGCTTCAGTTGTGGTGCCACCACCCTCTGAACAGGTGGAGGCTGACCCCGTTTCACATGTAGCCGGGAAAACTAAAGGCTGACAGATTGCATCAGATTTGCTGATTTGCGATTCATAGTATGCGGATTTTGTGCATGTCAGAAATGCCTGGATGTATATACTACATTAGAAAGAATTTCCGAGTATCCGGCGCGACCTTACTACACAGACTCAACTGCCCCACAATGCATTGCGTCTGGATGCCTTGACGCCTGCCATCAGTCATGTGAGATTTTGAGCCAGGCTAAAATATGTTAATGTCACTTTATTATGTTTTCAGTTGAGAAATTAACATTTTAGATTCCCTAGATGTCGTCAGTTTATCCAAATAATGCCAGCTTGGAAATGTCGTGTTTTTCGGAGATATGACGGAGCCGCCTGGCCATCAGTCATGCGATACGTCTCAGTCCATACAATTCGGGGACATCACACAACTCCCAAAAAAAGCCTTTAAATAAGTTTATATTTTTGTAGCAATGCTACACCAGCACTAGTGTTAAAAGATTTGGCTAATAAACTCATCACAGTTTCATTCTTTTGGCTCATATTCTCATAGTTTCTGTCCTATATTAACAATAACAGGATTAACAACAAAAGCAGAGTGTTAACTGTTCTGAACCGTTACCTGCTGGAGCGCGCAGGGAGCCGTTGTTAAAGAAGCCATCAGAGGAGTTGTGGCGGCGGCGGCTCACAGAGGTTCTGCCGTCTCTGTGGTGGTGGGGCTCACCTTGTTTCTCAAGGTTGGCAGCAGGGGACTGGAGGAGGACAGAAAGGGGACATGGTCAACCAAAGTGGGACTCTACACCAAGATGTTGAACAAGGAATCACTCGCCAGGGTAAAATAGACTCCACAAAAGAACAGAAAGCTACAGAAACAGCAATTATTTTTCTCTCCACGTTATCTTTGTTAACTAAATTTAGATTAGCATAAATCCTCTCCATACTCAGAGTTCCCCTCTTCTCCCTAAATAACTCTAAGTGAAACCAATGTAGGGATCTATTCTTAGCGAGCGAAAGTGAACAAAAGCAGACTTCATAGGAACTGAAAACAATCTGGGAATGCTTTATCATGACAAATGTGCTGCTATGGAAAAGATCCATAAATCAGTGCGCCGACAGCTGTGCGTTTCATAATATCGACTGCAAATGCTCAGTTCCATCTGAATCATATCCTCGTCATCAGCTGAGATTCAAAGAACAAGACGGTTCTTCAGCCCATCCCTGCAAGCGTCATCTCAAAGAAGCTTTATAACTTCCACAGACATACAGCAATATGATGTGCAGAAAAACTAGGAGAATAAACCACAGCCCCAACAGTGACAAGTGCATGCAGACTAATCCCTGGAGACAAGTGACATTGAGGTGAAGTCATGTGTCAGCAGTGACTGTGCACTTCTTTCTCCGTCTTGACTCTTGATTTCACAGACAAGCCACTTAGCTAGGCAACTTTTTGACTCAGAGATTACACTGAGCCCTGGACAGGAGAAAAACATTCACCATCTCAGATCAGTCATTGCGTTCAACATTTTTTTTTTTTATATATAAAAAAAAAAAAAAGACAGACACAAATGCAATAATTTAACTTAATATTCACTGTTCTTCATTTGCAGACCACCCCCCCCCCCCATTTCGGTTTTCGCACAGTATTAAATCTGAACTAAAATGTGGCAGATACAACTTGGTTCCAGAGCGCTGAATTGCAGCAACATCCCAAATTATGCCCAGCAATTAAAATAACTGTGTTGCTTCTGTGAATTGCCGTTTCTCCTGTTGGGAGTCAATCTGAGCCATGGTGGGCGAGATGAAAGTTGGTGGCAAGTCAGACAGCTTTGGACAATTTAAAAGTCAGTACAGTCAACAGTTTAAATCAGTGCGCATTATTTGGTTAAATGTCCATTTTGAGAAAAAACTAAATACATGAGAACATTTTTTTAAATAAAAACTTAACATTAGTTTGCTAGTCAAATAAGTTATCAAGCCAGCCCTGCTCGTCTGTTACCAAAAAGTCTTAAATGATTCTTCTTAATTGGCTCAAACATTTATTTTGCAGAATTAAAAACAGCCTCCCCCCTTTGCGCCGTTTGCCTGTAATGTTCCTATATTAAAAAAGGTACCTCACCATGCATTACGTAATCTAATATGTTTTTTGGTAAACTTACTTGACTTATTACATCTGTTGGACAGCTAACCCAGCTTTAATGTTAACTTTTAAAAAGTTATGTTACAGTGTCCAGCTGTGCCAGTCACTCATTATTCAAATTACACGAATCCTCTGCCAACAAAAAAAATGGTCAAAAACAGCCTGGAATTGTAACAAAATTGCCATTGAGTCAAAGGATCAGAATAACAGAAAGATAAATAACTCACAATGAGGATATAAAGGCAAAGCAGGTTGAGTACGTTTTGTCCATTTCACTCAGCTGCAGCAGTTAAGTAGTTTCAGTGTCACTGTAATGCAGCTTTTGGAGAGGCAGCATTTAAATATATTAGGATATCCAAAAACACATATCATAATATCGATTTCATTTCAACCCATTTCCTCCCTGAATACCTAAAATCAGCCAGGAATACGATTTGTGATTCTTCATTGAATCACAGCAAATTCATGCAATCTTTAGTTTATCTGCAAGAGCCTGCAAGTTTGTCTTAATAGACATTACCTTTTAATCTGCCCCTGCAGATTTAATAATGCTTGGAAGCAAAAATCACAGAAATCCTCCATTAAATGATGAATTAAAATCATGAAATTATCCACCTGTAAATTGAGTTATTATTAAATGTTATTAAACACGGTTTCTTTCCTTCCATCATCAGTCTTTTTCATGAAGGCACAATGTGTTGGTGACCCTCTGCTGAACCGTGTACTGTTGGTCCCTGAAGGCGTTGTGTTGCTTACTCCACACAAACGCACGCAGGTGTACAGACACACATTCACATCAGCTGTTAAGAGTAGTGACACTGACAGAAAGAGAATGAAATTATAACTCTCTCAATTACCTTTTTTTTTGTTTTCTGAGATCAACTGGCACACACAAATACATACAGTACACACACACCTTGGCAGGCTGGGGCGTGGAGAAGTTAAGCCAGGCAGGGACAAAGTCATGCTGCGCCATTTAGGTCCAGTGTTTCCGGTCAGTGGATCGAGGCATCAAACCTCATGGCCAGGATCTAACAAAGGAAATGGACAGGAGAAATGACAGCTTTCAAAATTCAGTTTGAAATTGTATGACATTTCTTTCAAGTGTTTTATCTACTGCAAGTTATTTAGAAATTCACTGCATAAAAAGGTCTCCCTCAAGAGCCAAAGAGTCCTATTCTTAGCAGAAAACAACAAAGCTCGACTTGCTGCAGCTGTGCCTTTGAAGCCAATAACTGGTTGACCGTTTGGATGGAAGATATCTTGAGCACTATAATACAAGTAATATTTTACAAACATGTGTATGTGATAAATTTATATAGCTCATCATACTTGACTTTGTAATTTCACTTTATAACAATTATACATACAAGGTGGAAAATGAACACTTGCTACCAACAAAATGTGGACAAATGACTTGTAAAAAAAGGACAAAAACAGCAATTCATTTCATGTCTGTTGAGCACATGCGTGCATGTTTGCAGCAGCCATGTCAGTCAGGTGAAACTTCATCATTACCCCAGAGTCTGGCTCTGAAGTCCTCTGCCTCCTCTCTCGGTCCGGCTTGGCTCGGTTCCTCAGGCCTGATGGCACTGATCACAGAGTGTGTGCAATGACAGACGGGGAGCAGCACACCGACAACCCCCACTCCACCTCTCACAGGAAAGCACAGCCCCTTTCCCCAGAGGCAGATCCCTTCGTCCAGGGTGAAACACCGGGAGATGGGTCAAAAGGTCGCAGGAATGATCTGGAATGGCGATCCAGAGAACTGGCCAAGCAGGATTGTAAAGCAGACGCGACTCTCCTTCTTGAATCAGATTCCCAAGCAGCTTCTGTGCAGGTCACGTCTCGGATGAATTCTGAGCGCTACGGTTTCCAGTTCAGGTATTTTTTTTTCTCCAGGCAGATAGAATCCTTCACAAATTCATTTCAGCCATGTGCCCTTATTGTCATGAGTAAGACTGAGAACCTGATTAGACTTTATGCTGAATGGCAAAATTAATTGATTTGACAGGTTTGTTATTATTAATAGAAGGAAACAGTCTGTGAAAGTTGTCTGCCCTGGACCATGGACAGCAGTTTGTGTAGCAGTTCCACTTTGACACCAGATGAGGGAAGACAGACAGCTGCCACACTGCGTGCCAGTATGTTTTTGTCACCGACTCACCTTTTACCGAATCATTTTAAAAGGTCTAACGAAACGCATGCAGAAAAGAAAAATGAGTTCAGAGACAGTCTTTTATTGGCAATGGAGGTCACTGGGAACCACTGCTCACCTCATTCAACTGATGAAAAAGACTGTCCGAGTTTGAAGAAAATAATGCTCAAAAGGTTCAAAGTCACATGACAATGAAGGAAGTAAAACCCTATGTTACATCGCCATCATTTTTAGTTTTGGTTAGTGAAATAGAGATGCTGCAGGATGATGCATTATAATGCCGTTTTTATCTTTATATGTTTTAATATCACATTTGTAAAATGCCCATTTAATTATCTGTGGTTTTCTGGTTGAAGTAGATATAGGATATAGCTCTGATTTCATAAATATGCAAGCTCAAAAGCTAAACAAAAATCTTCCACAAGAAAGAAAAAAAAAAAAGGGGGGGGGGTCTTCCTGTCATATGATGCACAAAAGTCCTTAAACGTCAAAACTTGTCCAAAAAGAAATCCTCGAGAGCTCAATCAACTTCTTTTTCCAGGTTGAAAAATAGCATGCGTCCAAAATGTGTCAAGTGGGTATTTCCTTCCCTTCTTTAACAAGGCGTTTTCTCACACATTAAGTTTCTGCGGTGCAGTTTTCGGTCTTCTTGCTCAGGGTTCACTGGTATCTGCACAGGAACACACTGGACCTGCATTAAACAACAAAAACAGCATTAAATCAGTAAAAGCATCTCAAAGACACACACACACACACACACACACACACACACACACACACACACACACACACACACTAGTGATGCTGTTGAATTGTATTGTGAAGCATTTACTATTTAGTTAACCCTTATTGATATAAAATCGGATAGACAAAACATTGATCATAATATTAGAAAACACCTCCAGTACAATGCAACACAAAGCAACAGCATCACAATCTACAGCTTTAAATAACCTTTAAATGGAATCAACACCTCTCTGTCAAAGATTTAGTGCAGGGCTGTTTTAGTGCTTTTTAGTTTGCCTTATAGAGAAATTAATCCTAAACCCACATCTCCATTTATACAGCTACACCTGTGTTACTCCAAATAGCTAAGGTGTATGTTAGAAAGATGTTCCTCCTTCTCTGAATACCGTTATTAAACCCCAAAAATAGCTTCAAATTCAAGAGACAACCAATGCCTTAAAAAGAAACAGCTTTTGACACTTGAAATCAATTTTTTGAGAGGTACGAGAGAAAAATCAAGACTCGGTGATCTCATGCTGAAAGCTGGCTCTTTCATAAAATTGTGCCGGCTTTGGTAAATTAAATATTTATAAACAGTGTAAAAATAACTCGAACACTTTCTTCCTCGGTATTTCTCCCCAGACCAGTGCGCATCTAAAACAGGCCTTGCAAAGAGTGCAAGGCTGGATGAAACTCAGGTTTACAATTTCAACAGCGATTCTTCCACCTTGTTCAACCATGCGATATAATACAGTTTACACCTAGACAAAAGTAATCCTTTTATGCATACACACACTCAGAGCTACCATAGACTCCTTAACGTACTCCCACTGAACTATTACGTAACAGCTCAACATCAACGAGTTTGCCACGGACACGGGCTACAATGTGCAGCAGACATGTAACGTCACTTCACTGTGAAACAATACTCACGTAAATGACTGCAACACAATCTTTTTTGGAAAGTACCCAGTTTAACAGCATTACACGCTGTGGAAAACCCACATGTCCACAAACACTGCAGCAGACTGATTCAACACACAGTAACGTTACATGCACGTTTCACCCAGCTAACTAACGTTAGCCGAGTAATGTTATGGATTAAAGTGCATCGAAATGAATTCAGACGCAACGCGGCTGTGATGTTAGCTAAACAGTCAACGTTAATGACCAACTAACAACGTTATCAGATCTGTCCAAACTCTACTGCTAGCTAACTCTGCTTAGTTAACTAAGGTTAACGTTAGCGTAGCATGTGTTAGCTAATAGCTGGCGTTACCCAGCCTGTCCAACGTTAGCTAACGAAAACTGCTAGGTAGTTGACATTAATTAATACGGTGAGGGGGCTAAGCAAAGTAAAAACGTAGTCAATATGCTCACGGCGACTAAAAATTTATATTTAGGCAGCTGTCATGTACATATAATAGAGGTAAACAGACCTGGCTTCGTTGGAACAACACAGTTTCAAAATGGCTACCTTAGCAGCGGCAGCACACATTCATCAGTTTGCTAAGTGCTAGCGAGCTAACTTGCAGTGTTTCATGACGATACCGTATACCTTCTTCTAAGCAACATTGCCTCAAATAGAGAATGATTCAAGTATATATATATAGTCTGAATACATTAACAAGACTGCACTTTTTCGCAACTATACACTTCTTTACTAATACGCTATTGATGTTTGTTTGGGTTTTCTTACCACTGGCGCTGCCACTGAGGGATTCGAACAGCCTCAATGATGCTACGTTCAAGACCTGTCGCGATTATGCAACCTAACGAGGTCCCGCGGTGTTTTTAAAGTCGAACGAGTTTAAGAGTCAGCGTCTGCAAAAAGTTTTCTATTCAAATAAATAACGTGCCCATATCTGTAATAATGACATGATATTTTTGGAATATTTTTGAAAAATATTCCTAGAACAAGGTGTTGGTAGCACGTATAGTGAGATATTGCTATCTTGAATATAACTTAATACCTGCCCCGCCACTGACAGCCAAACCAGTCGATATCAGAACCGTCTCCCTCAGATTGAGAATATTAGAAGATAGGCATTTAATCGAATACCGATAGAATAGCAGCCCGCAAACGACCTTTAGTTTAGCTAGTTAACGTTAACTTTGTAAGAACTAACTCCCTGTAATTGTGCCTGCAGTGGCCGTCAAACCATTGAATGACAAACAATTAAAGGGTATCGTATAGGTAACTGCAACTTCTGTGTTGTATAGGTTGTTACAGTAGGATAGGTCTGTATTGCGTCAGGTTGAGAGCCTGTATGCTAGCTGTATATAGCATCAACGTTAGCCTGGGGTGGTTATATCATATATACAACTCCAGTGTGCTATGGAGAGTGTTTTTTATTAATAATAAAAAACGTGTATTTTTCAGATTGAAAATGATTGGATTTATATCTGGAAGACGCACAATGGCTGGGGTAAGAAAGATCATTTTACTATTGAATCGGTGCAGCTTGCTTTCTAATGTTGATGAAGATGTTTATGCACTTTTTTATTATTATGTCCTCAGGTTTCAGTATGGAGATGTCTTCAGCAGATAACCAGAGCCCCAAACTACACAACAAAAGCTCAGCTTCTGTTTCACACTCAAGCCTCCTCAGTGTTGATGCCATCCAGACTAACTCCTACCAACAAGTTGTTGAGCATCAGGCCAGTGAGCTGGCCTGCCTCACGTCTCTGCCACAGGGATTCACAAGGCACCTCAGAGATGGGCAACAGCAAAGACAGTTTCAGTTTGAGGGCCCTCACTCAGGCTCCCAAACCCGCTCTTTACCTCGGTTTGTCTGGACTCATCCCTTTCCTGTCCGCCCCTCTCCTGATGGCTGCCACACAGTCCTTCTACCCTGAACTTGCATTTGCTCAAGTGGTCTACGGAGCCTCTATAGTCTCCTTCCTTGGAGGTGCCCGCTGGGGCTTTGCCCTCCCTGCCGGTAGTCCTGCTAAGCCTGACTGGATGAACTTGGGCAACAGTGTGGTGCCTTCACTCCTGGCCTGGATGGCACTGCTCTGCAGGGACAATATTGCAGAGGGAGCCATGGTAGTAATTATGGGACTGGGTCTGTCTCTGCATTATGACCTGACACTGCTGCCGGGCTACCCCTCCTGGTTCAAAGCCATGCGAACTCTACTCACTCTGGTCGCCACCTTCTCACTGGTGGCTACCCTGACGATTAAAAAATTATGCACTGAGAAGAAGATTAAAGAGATTCAGAACTGATTCAAGAGGACAGTTTGTACTCTGAGCCACATGGACTCAATAAAAATTTTAAATTAAGCACAGCTGTGTAGGCAGTCTGGTTTGTTCATACTGTACACAAGGCACAACAGTAAATCTGTTACCTACATAATAGTTTTAATATCTTTTGGGACAAATGTGACATGTATAAATGTAGCATATTATTCAGAAAATGAATAAGAACAGTTGCAAAATGGAAATTAAAAGATCCAAATGTAGAACAAGACAAGACTTTGAAATGAAACATTTATCAGAAAACATTTGTAGAATCACATTCTTTGCTGTGAAAAGTACAGACAAAAAGTAACCTTATTGAAATGTTTGAAGATGGCAATTTTACATGTGCAAATTGGAGACAACGGATAAACATTTGGACTATTTACATAACTTTCCTTTCCATTGGTGTGTAACTCCAGATGGATATAAGTCAGTACAGTATAGTTCTATGTTATTAATGGTAGCTTTTCCCCTCTTTAATAACTATTCAAAAGAGTCTACAGTATGTGATACAGAGGCCTAAACATTGTATCAGTTTTTTAAAGATGATACGTTTTCACACATACCTTTTTAAGGTAAAAATGTATTACAATGAGTTTTACTGGAGATTGACATTCAACATAAACGTTCAGTGTAAATCCATGCTGAGTTTAGTGGCAGAGCAGGAGGAAAGTGATCCCATGTTTCCCTGTTTGCACAGTGCAGAACATCTCTCTTGCAAACAACCCAGCATGTGTTTGTCACGTATGTGCCAAATCAATGTGGTGTTTACAGTGGAGTTCTCCTAAGTTATTACATTTGAACTATCCTAAATGAAGAGTGGTAATAGAGGCTCATTTTAAACCCAGCAGGCACATAACTCTTATGAAGTTTATTCAGTCTGAAAAGCAACCAATGAAAAATGTTGTAAAACATTAATATTCTACTGTTTGCAAAGGGAGAACAGTACATGAAAGGAAATGCTGTTTCTGTGCAACGGCTCCACTCGGCTTACAAATGTGGAACATAAGATAACTTAACATAAAAGGTAAAAACATTTCTACGTCTTATAATAATTATGTTGCGTACCTCGACATCAGAAAGTTGAAATGTAAATTATAGTAATGTCAGGTGCCACTGATGAGTGAAATGATAAAACAATATTCACTTTTGAGCGTAGATGGTGACTAAGAGGCACTATTATTTACAGTATCGTGTGATATATATACAAAAATAATCCAGTGAAAATTACTAAATGATAACTGCACTGGTGTGCTGTTCAAGTTTTGTAATATTTTACAGGAATCCCATACCGTGGAACTTTGGTTCCATTATTAAATAGGCTCAAGTGGTTTGATGAATCTTCCAAGTAGCAATGCACTTAAACATTTCTTTAAGGAAAAATAAAGAGACAACAAAAAAAACAAGTGTTTTCACATCTTCACACTGTTTGCAGTGTTCCCTGTAGGAAGAAAAACTCCGGTCCATCCATCCAAAATAGAACTCCTCCGCTGTGAAAAAAAATCCTTATCACAAGGATCGCTTTGTCTTCAAATACACAAGAGAGGAAAACAAGGGTTTCCACTGATATTCTTGTGAAAGCATTTAGTGAACTGAAAAGAGGGACACAGGTCAGTCGTGTAGCAGTACGAGCAATTTTGGCAGTTTTGCATTTTTAGACATGCTTAGACTGCTGACATATGTTCAATGAATGTAAAATGGGGGGGGGGAACATCTTTAATCTATGTATAAATAACATATGATCACGTGAAAGCCTACTTGGGACAGAAACACACTTTTGTGTTTCTTAAGGTGCAGCTTTTCTGAGGATACAGACGCTGACATGGCTGTTCACAATTTTAATATTTCTGGCTATCAGAGCACAGCCAGCCCGCCGTCACAGCGGCTGGTGATCATGTTGCCAACTTCAGTCCAGGTATCCAGGTGAGGGTCATAGATTTCCACAGAGTCCACCGTCACCGGGGCGGAGAAGTCTCTGCTGGCGGCCCTGCCACCGACGGCGTACAGCAGCCCGTTAACTGCCGACACTGACACGCCGGCACGAGCAGTGGACATTGAAGCCACCTCAACCCATTTCTCCTGGAGACAGACGAGTACAGAGGTGAGGAGAATGTTAGCACACAGGTATTACCAGGGTGTCTGCAGGCTTCCACAACTTAAATGTAAGACCACAGAGAATGAAATGTAATCCCCATTTGCATTTTGCAGTCATTCTGGCAGAAGTATAAAGAAAAATGAGTATGAATGAAAATAAAAGTGAAGCAGAATTGAATCTAAGTCCCGAGCTACTGTAGCTAAATCTTAAATCAAATCTTAAGAAACAAGTAGGGTTCCATGACAAGTACATTTTGGAAAATAACTAAACATTCACTCTTGATTATTAACACAACAGCAGAGCATTACTTTTGTATAAAATACCCATAAAATCAAATTCAAGACCATTTTACACCTAAAATTCAGACAATTTAATTAAGACTTTTTAAGGACCCTGATTGCAGAAAAACCTGAGGGAAAATTAATTTGTCCCACTTTACCTCTTCTGGACAGTACTTCTCCACTGTCTCCAGTGCACCCAGTGCCTCGTTCCAGCCGCCCACCGCGTAAATGCAGTTATTGAGGCAGGCAACGCCCACATATGCCCGCCGTGTGACCATGACGGGCAGGGCGCTCCATCGGCGGGAGATAGGGTCATACACCTCGGCTGAACGCAGCTCCATTCCTTCGTCACTGATTCCTCCAATCACGTAAATAAACCCTGGAAAGAGACGACAGCAGAGCAAGTCATCAGAGAAGTAAAGAAATGAACTGCAGTAACAACTAGACGGGCATTTCCACTTTACACACTTGACTGTACACATTTCTTTTTCAACTAAAGGGGGGAGGAACACACCTTGTAGCTCACAGCAGCCAAAATAGTATCGGGGAACCGCCATGCTGCCGATGACCTCCCACTTGTTCTCCTCTGGGTCATATCGCTCCATGGTCTTCCCAATCTCAGAGCCAATCCAGCCACCTACAGACGCACAGTACAATCATCAGCGTGTGCTTTTTGTCTGATATTCACCAAAGGTGCTGGTTATTGATTAAATTGCACTTACTATTTATTTTTTATTATCCTTTCACAAAATAATCTTTGGGCTTTTTGGTCTGATAGTAGGGGTCAAACACCAAAAACACTGGATCCTAGATTTCCCATAATGCAACACAATGGCAACTTTCATTACACCAATATACTGCATGTGTAGTATTAAACGGGCCCCTGGTATAAATGAAGACCGGAGTATTGATCAGCTCGGACAGCACCGGTACTTCTTAACGTTTAGTTATTATCACGCTGCTGCATCTCCTCTGCTCTGTGTGTCGGGGTCTGAGCTCCTCCAACTACGCATGTTACTGTAAGTGCAATAAAACTGTTCTCGAGTAAAAAGCCAATACTTTTATAAGTACAGCTGATCAACAAGCATAAACATGAAAACGTGTAGAAAAGTGGTATTTCAATTGGCTCTCATCCACCACTGCTATTTTTTTTTTTTTTTTTACACAAGAATAGTGCGTTATTTGGCTAATAGTGAATTGTTACAAACAAGCTAAAAAAAAAAAGAAGCTGTCCGTATGTAGTTTAACTGTTTATCCTAGTTTGCCGCGTGTCTTAAAATTTGTCAAATTCTTGTAAACTAAGCTGCGGGCTGAGACAAACCAGGTGCTGATCATCGTGTGTGAAATTGATGGTTTGACAAACATGGTGCTCCTGTGGCATTTACCAAGTGCATACAGAGCTCCGTGGCAGGGACAGACGCCAACTCCACAGCGTGGAAAGTTCAAAGACGCCACAGCGGCCCACTGCTTGGTCACTGGGTCGTATCGCTCAGTGCAGTCAAAAATCATTGAGTCTTTCTCCCCTGGTGAAAAACAAATGATTCCTTGTCAGACTGAAGGTTGTTGAGGTTCTTTTACTTTTGGGCTTGAGAACAAAAACACAAACGACGGCCTCAGGTCTCTCTCACCTCCCACCACATAGATCATGCCCTCCAGCACTGCGACCCCCAGCCCGCTGCGGGCCTGGTGCAGGGACGACACAGTGGTCCAGTACTGGTTGAAGGTGTCGAAGCGCTCCACACAACTCAAGGCCCGGCTGTCACTCCAACGGCCGCCCTGCAGCCGAGTGTAGCCACCTGCCATGAAGAAACAAGATGAGATGGCATTTCTGACATTTCTTTTTTGGAAAGAAGTTGTTGAAAAAAAGTGATTTGAAAGCAAACCTATGGCATAGAGGTATTTCCTGGCTTTTCTTCTGGGTCTCATCTTGGCTGGTTGTAGCTGACTGTACATCTTATTCTCTTTGGGAGACTTTGTGACTTCAGTGTATTCCTTCAGCAGAGTCTGCAGTGCCACCCGCAGGCTGAAGTCTGTAATACCTTTAATGAACAACAAACACTTCAAGGCGTTGTTTGTAATGTGTTGACTAATCAAATAAAAAATCCAAATTTATGTAAAATATAAAAGGGGGGCGTGTACAAAATGTTATTTTCCCCCTCACCCTCTATGTACTTGAACAGTCTCTGTGGGGACAGCAGAGGGAAGCGGACCGGCTCCAACACCTCCACTATGTGTTTTTTCCTCTTTGCCACATCTTGGAGAACCCAGTCCATGGCTGCAGTGAATACCTGGTACTCATCCTCAATTCTCAGCTCTTCACTTCTTAGCAGTCTCACCAGCTGATCCTTCGACAGGCCCCTGAACTCATCGGTGACACACACCTAAAGGGAAGCAGTTGATAGAGGCAGAGTTACAGCGCTTTCAGAATAAGCTGTAAAACAATTCTGATTAAATGGGAATGGTGTTTGGCTGCAGAGTAAGAACAGATTACATGTGCACCTTTATTTTTAATTTACCAGAGAAACACAGAACAGAGTTTGAAAGCAACACCAGAGACTAGGCATGTCTGATGTCAAACTCTGCGTCGACGCAACTAAAACATGCACCAAGAAGTCATGGTGGAGAGGAAGAAACAATCCAAATCTTAATGTGGCTTAATTTCACAAAGAAAATGACAAAAATGCAACTTGTGAAGTATGTATGATGATTGTACTGTTATTTATTTTTACATGTTCAAATGTTTTTAGGTGGACATTCTACACTGTGTTCAGACTTAGAGATAATAAAACCTGTGTAGGCCTACTTTTTTTCCCCACACAGAAAATGAATCAGGAATCAATAAAGAATCAGACTGATACGCAGAATCGATAATGGTATTGGCATCAACAGAATCTTATCAATTCCCATCTCTACCGGAGACAGTACCTCTTATTGTCTCATACCTCCAGAAAGTGAACATGGATGTAGTTCTCGGTGAACTCAAGCATGTCCATGCAGGCAATCTGCTCCAGGAACTGAAAGATGCCCACACAGTTGGACGGGTCCATGTGGCCCTTGAGGAACTCTCCACAGATAGACACCACCTCGTTCAGCTGCAGCATGTCTGCTGCCACCATCAGCTCCTGGACATTCTCCACTGTCACACTAATCACGCCTGATAGGAAAGATTATATATTGTACACTCAGAAAATGGTTCGAAATTACACAGATCTTAAGGAACATGATGATGTGAGGAATATCGGGATTGATGCAGACCTGTGTAAATGAAGTCCAGCAAAACCTCAAAGACTTCAGTCTCCACTCCCAGGATCTGCACCTCCTCTTTATCCGCCTCCCTCATTCCCCCAGAGAACAGAGCGGAGAAGTAAGGGCTGCTGGCAGCAAGCACCAGTCGGTGCACCCTGAAGACCCGGCAGCCAACCTTCAGCCCCACATCACAGAAATCTGTGCGGAGCCGCATCTTGTTCATCTGGGCCAGGATGAGTCTGGCGTAGCGGTCTGAAGCCAGCAGAGCCTGCTCAGACGCCTGGGTTGCCATGGCAGCTGCAGCATCACCACCACAACCAGTGGATGCTGACATGGAGGTGGAGGACATAGCAGCTGGGGCAGGGCTGTGTTAACATGGAGGCCAGTATTCCCAAACCCTCCTCTCTAGTGAGTCTCAGCATGAAACAGACCTGAAAGACACACGAGCTGATTGCATCAACACCAAAACACGCAGAGTTACTTAACAGTTGTGTAACAACACACGACTGTAGCAATGTCGGCAATGTCTCATGGTAAAGCACACTGGTGCAGCCACATACCAGTAACTGTCCGTCACCCTATTGCTATTAATGCTTATTATAAAAAATGTTAAAACCCCAACCACCGCCGTTAGCCAGACATGCTAGCCAACAGACAGCTCGACAGAGTGGATCAACCGTCACATTCATCAGTTAAATGCTCAACTGAAAGGAGACAACTTTACCATGAACAATCTCCGCTCAGAGAGGGTCTACTCGCCTGCATTGTGGGGAAAATAGACAAAATTCAGCTTGTTTTTAGCCGCGACTTACCCATAAGTTTACTGATGAGGATGCAGGCAACTTCCGTCGCCCTGCAGACTGTCAACACATCTTTCTGGATCGACTGCACAGGTCTGGCAGTTGCATCTCCAGTCATGACCAACATATCCCCGATAATGTTGCATTTTCTGTATCTGTGTAATTTTTTGTATCGCTACTGACCCTCGTTGTCCGCCTTGGGAGAAAGCACTTTAAATTACACTAAGGTATGGCTCATTAAATGTTTGTGTTAGTTATTAAAACAAATCTTATAGTTGACTGAATAAGTCTCGCCAGGTGTGTTATAACACACGACACCAGGTGGCAGTGTCGCCTTTGAACAAGCAGCTAAACAAATGGAAGTCCTTGACAGCAAGCCACAGAAACCTGTACATGTACATTATCATAGTATTCTTAGCATGCCAGCCCCCAGCAGAATGGTCATTTTTAGATGTAGCCATCCTCCACTGTGTTGGCTGTAACCTCTTCCACTGGAGACTTGTCCAAGCCTACGAGCTAGCTAACTTACTCTTGGCAATGGGTAGTCCAGTTTGTTTTAATCAGTAGCTTGACATCAAATTGGTTTAAATATTATGTTGGAAACTTGTTATTACAGACAGAACTCAAGCACTTCTTGGGCCCATTAGACCTCTGAGTTGTGGTATAAAAAAAAACGCCTGTGACAGTTACAGGAAAAAGTCCTGTAACTGTCACTTGACTTGTATTTCCTGCTATTTCAATGTGTCACCATATCAAATCTAACAGCCAGTGGTGTAGGCCTACTAGAGAATAGTGGTTTGCACCAATGTTGGCAAATTAGAACTTAAAGGTAGATATGTGCCAACCTGGCAACCCTTTGTACTACATGCTTGGTTGGTTGGTTTGGTTTCCCTCCTGTTGCCATGTATTGTTACATTCGTACACAGATGAACAATTAGCTCAGTTGATACAGCTTAAATGGACTCTAAGCCAATATAAGGTAAAGCTCACCCTCTGAACTGACACAGGGCTCAACAATAAGGATTTTCCATTTCCCCGGGGCAAGTAAAAACTGACTTTGGGCAAGTAGATTTGTGACTCACTTGCCTGACCGAGCAACTGAAAAAAAACCCACTACTGTTACTGTTGAGGAATTTGAAAATCTAGACCTAAAATGTTATTTTGCTACCCTGAAAGAAGTGAGCTGGTGAACTTGAAAATCACCATTTGATAGCCAAAGAATCAGTGACGACAGTCTAACTTTGAGCAAATTAATAGATCGTTTTTAGTCATCAAGTATAAAAGAAAATATATTCATGGTAATATACTACATTCTGTCATATTCAGCTTTCACATTTTTCACAATTGATCTTTTCATGAGTAAGCCTGAACCTTGTCAACAATGTCTTAACCTGTAATGTGATACCCTTTAACTTGGTCACATGTTTATCAGAGAATCCAAAAATATTTATAAAATGATCACTTGTATAGAGGATGTTTTCTTTATCCTTTAATAAGATTAGTTTTTTAGCTCAATGGTGGCACAAGCACTGTCACTTTCCACCAAAGCCTGAGTTGTGTTAATTACATTACGTATTTTTAGCAGTCATGAAGTGATCAGTGCTGTTTTGCAATTCAAGAGTCTCATCGGTTTCTTATTGAAGTTTGACAACAGCCTCCATTCAATCAATGGATGAAACATGCTAGTGAGGGACATACATGTTCTCCAGAGGTCCAGCATGATATTATGTCCATCAGACGTTGGATTGAATAACTGAGACATCTGTTGTTGGATGTTTGTAGCTCCTGACTTCATTACTAGTGGCAGAAAACAGGCCCCTGCTTAATCCTTTAAATGAACCTTATGGACAGAATTTCCATGGCTTTTTGTGTTTCATTTGTAACATGAACGTGTTTCTTTTTCTTTGCCTTTTGTTCTTTATGCTGCTGCCTGGGCAGGTGCCTCTTGTAAAACAGGTTTTAATAAGTAGGTGAGGTGCTAAAATTAATTTGAATGTAGTGACACAGACTTATTTTGGTGAAAGTGGTTCTGTTTTTTTTGTTTTGTTAGACATGGCTTTAGTAGTCTCTCCTTTTTCTTGTTTCCTATAGGCAATGTCTTTGCTTGTCACGAACATGAGGATTATTTTCTCCAATCGTCATGTCTCTCCATTGTGGTGATGGGAAGCAGAGTTTTTGACTTGCTCCCAGAATCTCCCTTGCAGTGGGAGAAAAAAGTAAATAATGTGAGGGTCATCCTATGGAAAGCGGTTACCATAATTACCATTCTGTTTTAAGTGCAGGGTATGTCTGACTTTTTCATCAGGGCTCTGTCTTCTGGCTAGACGTTGCTTTAACCAGGAAAGAAAAACATCATGATATGAGCTTAAGGGTTCTTATGGGAGTAGATAGAGTTCAGCGTTTACTGACTACTTGGCTTTAAATCGAACCAGATAATGCAAAACAAGTAATTACAGCACTCTGTGGTAAGAGTTTTTATTATTATAATATTGCCCATAACGTATACTGTCAAAATCCCTGTTGTATGATGAGGGTATTTTATTATATGTTTATAATACAATTTCCTTCTTGTTACAAATAAGCCTACATTGTATTGCAAATATTATCTTATACATGTTTGTTCTGATATTGCTAGACTAGGCTTCTTTCCTCACCTGACAGGACTTGTGAACTGCGTAACCCTTCTTTATCTTGGCTGAGTTCACCACCTACAATGTACATACAGTATTATGCTTTCAGACCAACCTGGTTTCTGATTTGAACTTTGAAGCTTCTCTGTCACCTGCAGTCTGTCAGTCCTGTGCGACATTGGTTTGCTGGCCATGTGCCTGCCTTTTTAATCTATTTGAGAGCTGAACTCCCTCAATGAGATTGTCCTGAGAGCTTGAGGAATGCTGAGGTCCTTTATTTATTACAGCTGAAATCATTAGTGGAGATTTTTTCTTGAGAAATTGAAGTACAGTGTAATATGCAAGTCATGCAAACTGTTGAAATGTCTTTAGAGTTGGAGAGTCGGTGTCCTGCTCTTCCTGTTTTCAAGGTGGTGGGATCATCTTCCATACCTGCCTAAGATGGTATCTGCACATTTGATTTGGTTGTGGATCTGAATTGGCATTTCTCTTGGAATAGTTATTTAGCAAGCAGTATTATGTTATCCCCTTATAAGAGCTGGCTCAGTGTCACCTCTCATCTCAGTGTGATCTGAGCCCCTTACCCCAATCACGGTTAACAGCGGTCACCGAGATGGCCAATAAATGAAGCATCGGTGTATCTACATCTTATTATTAACTTTTGTTTGGTACAATCGTTCAATGCAATTTCACTCTTATTGTAGTCAACTTGAAATACAAGTTAAAGATGCAATTCATATGATGATTGCACCTTATTACTAACCCTAATTATTAATTATGTTAGTACCATTTTGCATCTTAACAATACAATGAAGAAATTGGTGTTTGCTTTTGGCCCGTGGCTGACTACTACATTTCAGTTGTGGCCCTCCAAGGGAAAAAGTTTAGGAAATGTGTTACTGGTTCCATTCGGGATTCGTGATATAGTGAAATATTTTTTGAATATGTACAATAGTCTGCATTCATGGTCTTTTTTAGCCACTACTGTACATTGGGGCTTACTGTAAGTAATCAAACATGTTGTTTTTTGGGCTATTCTTTAACATGATAGTCAAGATATTCAGGAAAAAAGTGCCCGAGTTAAGATAAATAGAAGTGTATGTACAAACGTTCAAAACATAATTCTAGACTTGTTTGATGTGCATCGTTTATCATAATTCCTTAAGGGTTGGAAACAATTTTCCATCGTAACTTTCTAGTTTTTCCATGACCTCAACAATCCAACAAGGGTGATCAACCTGTGAATCTAAAGTCCTGAAATAAATAGATAGATTCATACATGCCGATACATATACAATATGCAGACAGACTGTTTTATTTTTTGAGAGGATTCAAAGAAAATGGGGAGCTGGTATGTTTAATGGTTCAGTCCGTAGCCTACATGCTGCTTGGCAGGCAACAGGATCGCTTGCCTTCAGCCTATAAGCCAGCTATAATGTGAGCTAGTAAAAAAAGAGAGGAAAAAAAATCCCTTTTATCGATTCTGCCTCCAACATAGCAACTGGTCGCTGATTGGCTTATGCCTGGCACGTTCTCGGCCTCCCATTGGCTCATCGGGTTGCGTGAAAACGGTGTATCGGACGGAGACAGAGGGGAGGAGAGACGCGATTGGCTGAGGCCAAAACTGAAAGCGAAAACCTCCTTTTCTGAGAGCCTGCGAGACAGTTGATGGTGTGTGTATTTTAGGCGTGACTCCAAAGGTAATTCGTCCTGCTTCCCCCCCAGCCAGGACTTATTTAAATTGAGAACTATAAAGCAAAATGACTATGAATTTAAACGAGCGAGTTATGCGACTGAGGTGTACCGACAAGGAAAGAGAAAGGGAGGAAAGTAGAGACGTACTGTGTATGTAGTATGAGCAAGAACAAAATGTGGGGGCTGGGCTTTTACATAGATTAAACTAAGATTCATGGAGCTAAGGAAAATAGGACTGGGCAGGCAGTGTAAACTAAATTGCTGTGAAAGCAAAAAGCTTTGGGATAAAGCCAGGTGGGAGTGTGTTTCAGGTCAAAGGAAATGTTGCAAAGGCCTAACCTGACCTTTCCAGCCTTCATTTTTTTTTTATACCATCCTGTACATGAGTTACAAAAATGCACTCTTTCCTGTCCCTCCTCTTTCCCCATCTGTCTACCCCACACACTTTCTCTACCCACTCTCTCCCTGTCTTTGGGACACTCACGCAGCCTGACTGACTCAACGCTGGTACAGTCTGTCCTATCTATCTCCCCTGCATCTGGTCCATCCTAGCAGATGTATGCCTGTCCACCAGCTCTCTGTGCTGACACAGGTAAGAGGGAGTAATCCGTGGCCTGAACTGACGGTCTACCCCAGTAGATCCCTGCTCTCTGTACCTCATTAATCCCTACCTAACACAGACCTTATGTGATGGTTGAAAGAGGCCACCTGTTGCTCTAGTCACAGAGAGCCAATCGTGGAGTCACCCACGGTCGTCATCATCTTCATCATCATCAGTGGCTATATCCATATGGTTTACACAAGTGTTTCTTTGTAGATGGTGCTAAAGCTAATAAAAACATATTTGTGTAATTATTAGATAATAGTGGTGTCGACTGTGTGATTAAGTTCTAGCGACGGAATTAAATTAGCAAATTCAGGGTGAATGTTGGCTGTGGCAGGTACACATTTCAGGTCACCTGCCACCATGGCAGTTAGGGTTGTAAGAAAATATCGATACACTTGAGTATCGCGATATTATGTTTTGTGATACTGTATTGATTCTCAAAAACACTATTGATTTTGAATTAATAGTTTACATGCATAGATTGAGATTGCACAAAAAGTAGTGCTGATGCTGGATGTCACAGTGACTGATAAATGTAAATGCAGATCCCACTGTTCTGATTACATAAACATTGTTTACTCAGATTTTATGCATATGGTGGTTTGTTCTTCATACTATGAAAGATTTCCTAAAATTAGATTAAAGAAATATAGTACAGTATCGCAATATACCACAATATATTGAATAGTAACCCCTGTGTCATGAGACGTATTGTAACGCAAGATTCTGGCCAAAACACAGCCCTAATGGCAGAGGTTTTCCTTATATTAAGAAAGTAAATAAATTCCTGAATTAAGGAGGGATTAAGGATACATGATGTATTCCATATTTCTACTCTGGTACCACTGACTCAGTGCTTACAATTCTAAAGCGTTCTACATAGATTTCAGAAGTGGCAGACAATAATATTGAGTGGCTGGTAGAAATGTGGCAGGTGAGGAAAAAACTTAATTTCACACCCTGTCTAGAGACAAAACTCAAGCTGGCTGTTACTAAATGTTTACAGTTGAGCTGCATTCCTTTCACGGGAGCTTCAGAAAAGTTGTGTTTAACAATACAGCATGTTCTTAGTGAAGTAGGATTGATGGATTGTTTTCGAGTGACTCAACAGTGGCCCGGCTGAGTAGGGAAAGGGCATGCACATATCCTGCTATTGTCTTATTGCTTCCTTTCTCTTCCATCTGTCCACGGTGCGTCCTCCAGTGCCCTCGCTGCCTGCTATCTCTGCTGACCCAAGGATAAGCTCGTCGCACGACAATGGCTCCACTAGAGACAGAATGTGAATTTTAAACAAGTTGTCTCACTTAAAGTCATTCTACTTTATTTCATAATTTTTCTACCCATGTCGTAAACATTGTACCTTAATTGATAAAAAGGTGACATCAGCAATGGACTGTAAAAAAAAGCAAAGGATTACATTAATTGACAAAACTCTCATCAGTTTATTGTCTTTCAGCAAGAAAAAGGTCAGGATCTCACATTGCTTAGCTTCACCCAAGGAGTTTCCTCAATCCCCCAGTGGAGTTATATTTTATAAGAGGCTTAATCATCCTCCTTCCATAAACCAACCTCAGAAATACATTTTACAGTTTCTCTGTACAGAGTATCTATTGTCCTCAAACTTGAAAAATGTGCCAAGTTCAACATGGATTCCTTTCCTCTTAAGCTATGTAGGCTGCATGTCATGAAAAACATTCATAGCTCGAGCAATGCCACAGTTCAAGTAATGGAGGCAGGATACTTCCGGACCTCTGGCAGTTCACACAAACATCGGAGGCCACATCATACCGACACCACCAAAGAGAGTGCATTTTTGTGGCAAATGTCAACCTCTCATAACAGCATTACCTTCACCACCATCATCATCGTCATACATTGCAACAATAGAAACACTGTTGGATTGCACTTTCTTCAAGCTTTCATCTTGTGGCATGTTTATAGAAAAAATATATATAGAATACAAAAAGCTTATACTTCTTTGAGTAACAGAATATAACATACAGTACTTCAGATTATGTTTTGATCAGCACATCAGCAGGTGTACATAAATTGCCCTCCCCTTGCCCAAATGCAATTACCGGACATAACAGGGACGTAGTTTTGCTCACTATTAAGTGCTTTGGTCAATGGGTATAACATTGAGTATGCTCTTACAATGGTATTCTACAGGATGTTAATGCTACATATGTATCCACTGTATATGAATGTCTTTTAAGAAAGGGGCAAATTGTCAAGATGCACCACGACTTTTCACATATTCACACGTGGCATTTACCCAAAAATGGTTTGGTCCACCAAACCAGTTTGACGGAAACAGCCTGTTTACAGCACCATTTATGCCCCTCACAAATGCACTAAGTAGTAGTAACGTATTTCTCATCCCCGAACACTCAATGGGACATTTTGCGCACAGAAATCTTTTTTCTACAAATCACAGAAATTATATTTTGTAGAGAAATTATTGTCGCGCAAAGAATTTTGTGCTCCATACACTTGTTAGTGTTTCTTATTATCCACATATGTGCACATCAATTTGACTAATTTCCCCTCTCAATGCTGTGTGAATGGACACTAGTTCAGTGTTTCTCCAACTCTCAACCTCTCTGCTCAGGCCACAATGACAGCCAATCAGAAAACTGGAATAGGAAATTCCTGATTGGCTGTTGTGTCTCTAATCTGATTGTTGCCATTATTGGTTACTAGGGGAGTAGTGAAGAATGATAAGCAGCTCCACATAAGTAGTTTATACAGTTTTGAGTACATGCCTAGTTTTATGATTTGTTTTTATTAGTTAGTCTATACTTTATTAGCTTGCAGCTGAGCTATCTTGGTTAGGTTGCTAGCTAACGCCTGCGGAAGAGGTTATCATTCTTTGTTTATGTGGATATTAGCATTGTTTTTTCTCAATTAAATTAGACATTTCTTTGCATTGTAGGTAATTTCTCTACTAAATGTAATTTATGTGCTTGCAAAAAAAATGTTTTTGTGTTCAAAATGTGCCATCATGCGCTCAGAAATGAGGCACAAATATAACTCCATAGTAACCAAATATATTTCTAAACTATTGGTCAGATTTTCAGAACTGAATATATTTTTAACTAGAGAAATGGACATCTCTAGCAACATCAACTCTGGTTGTAAAAGTTGAAGTCAAAGGTGCAGCACCTGATTTTTCTGGTTGTCAACATCCAAAAATGTGTCCATTAAACAAACGGCAATAAATGAAGTACAAAAAAAAATTAAAAAGCTTAAACAGTCTCTTTGAAAAAGAAAAAAAAAGTTCAAGCTGACATTCAAGTTCCAGTCCCACTTCAATCTGTGAAATCCCATTCACAAAAACTGATGGAATCACTGTAGTGCAAAACTTTACACAATGCACCTCGATGCAGTCATTCTCGCAGAATACAGTAAACATGTCCTTTTGTCTCTTTCCGTTGGATTACATTTCTGGAGCGGCAGGCGGGAGCCCCACGGTGTGTTTTGGAGTCTGTAAGAGTTTGTGTTCCTCTGCATGTTGGGAAGGCGTGGCTGCAGCTTTGGCGTGTACTGGATGTGTCAGCCGAACATCCAGGGCGTCATTGTGTTGCGCTAAGGAGTGCAGGCGATAGTGCAGGACAAGGTCTTTCAGTGAGCAGTGGGCGTCGTAGGGCTCAGCAAAGCCGTATCCCTGCGGTGTACTGTAGACCATACAATGCTTCACTTCTTCATTCACGCTGTAATAAATGAAGAAAAATAAATAAAAATCACATCGATGAGTGTCACACAATTACACCATGCGTAGTATTCATCTCAAAATCCCCAGTTGCTTAATTCCAACAAGTTATACTCACACAACAGAGCAGGCGTAGCATCCCTGTTTGCTGCTCTCACGGATCAGGAACGTTCCAGGAGCTTTACCTTGGAGCATCTCCTCGGCCTGCGTCCGGCTCATTTCACCAACAAACCAGTTTGTCTCATCCTGATGTGGCAGATTCTTCTCGTCTCCCTTCAAAACATACGTGCTGGAAAAAAACAGTTTTATTGTAACACCTCCGTAACAATTCTGTTACAATTCTCTTTCATTTATAAGTTGCATGCTTGAACATTGTTTCCAGAAAATGTGTTGAAACTTACTCATCAAGGCTGTCACTCAGAAGCCCAAGCCAGTCATTTATGCGTTTCTGCCTTACGCCTTTGTGATTAAGCCAGCTGCAGGGAGAGGAGTAAAGAAAGGTTTTATTTGAATTTAGAATAGTTATAGGCCTACTTCACAGAGCAGCTACAGCAGTGTTTTCCCACAGATACCACAAACCATATTCTGACAATATACTTACTTGAGGTACAGGTCTCTGATGTTGCGTAGCTCTATGATGTCGGGCCGCAAGCTGTTCATCTTCCTGTCCGTCTCTCTGTAGTCCTCCACCTGCGTTCTCAAGTCTTCCTCCAGATGGATTTTGCTGTCGTAGATCTCCCCAAGACGACACTTCAGCTTCTCATAATTTATCAGAAAGCTAACAGGGGGAAGTAAAGGTCACAGGTCTGAATGCCGTTCAGTAAACATGGCTCTGCATGCAACCAAAGTAAACTACATTTAGGGACACTTTTTAGACCACGATGTAATGAAGTACAGAGCTGCTAAATCAATTAGTGTCCGCTATTAAATGAATGCCCAACTATTTTGATAATCTATTAAGCGGTTTGAGTCATTTTAGATAAAGTCTTAAATGATCAAAATCTGGCTTCTTCAATGTGACTATTTTCTGGTTTCTTTACTCCTCCATGTCAGTAAACTGAACATCTTTGAGTTCTGGACAAAACAAGACATTTGAGTAAGTCCTCTTGGGCTTTGGTAAACACTAATCGACATGTTTAACCATTTTCTGACATTTTATAGACCAAACAACTAATGGATTAGTCTGGACTTAAACAGATTAGTACCTCTCCAGATCTTTGTCGGCTCCCTCGGACTGATTGTTCATCTCAAACTCCTCTCCGTAACGCTCCTGTTCGCGACACTGCTCCTCGAAGATCAGCATCGTCTCATTAAAGGCCTCAATTGCCGTTCGCTTCATCTGGATCTCCTGCGTCACAAAGAATATATCCATTAAGAATAATTTTATAGAACTTTTTTATAAATATATTGATATACTGGTCTTAGCACAGACGTTCGAGTCTATCATAGTTCATTTAATACGTTTGCTTTTTGTTTTACCTGTGAGGTCTTTGTGAAAGTTTCATAAAGGCGGTCAAACTCCTTGGACTTCTCTTGATACTGACAGTGAACCTCCTTTAGCTTTCTTCCAGCGACGTCGACATTGTCCTCTTTCACCTGAAGTTTAAAAAAAAAATATGTCCACTTTGTAATCAGTATTTAACAAAAAACTCTTAACGTCACTAATGAAACATATCTGCGGTGTCAGACTTTTGGCCGACATTTTTGATCCAAAAACATAAAATAGTTGCGCTCACTAACCTGCTGGAAGCGGGACACAGGGTTGGTGAGCATTAGGTCCAGTGTGGCGTTGTACTCCACTAACGGATGGTGCTGATAGTGCCAAATGAGCTCCACTACCGAAGTGAACGTGAGGGGGTCCGAGAAGCCGTACTTCCCATCACGGTGGTAGATCTTGATCAGCTTGTTGTGCCCGTCTTTCCTGAGAAAGGTAAACAACAAAAAAAAAACGGAAATCTGATTATTTACTTAAAGTAAAAATGGAAACCCTGTTGACGATTATTTGTGGAAGTGTCATTATGATTGGATCATCTTTTTCTTCTGTTTACCGTAACGTCAGCGTAAAGTCTCCTTGCAGCTTTGTGGATGCGTCGCGCACCAGAAAGGAGCCATCAGGTGTGTCTCGGAGCTTCTCGTTCACCTCGTCCCTGAGGGAAAATCAGTTAACAGTTAACGAATCTAGCGCAGCAATACGTTAAACATTAGCGCGTACTTCAGTGATCGTAAGAGTAATGGCATGTTTAAAGTTAAGATACCTTACCTGGTTACGTCTCCCCAATACCACTCAGCGTCCTGTAGCGTATACGTAGGTGGCGAAAGGCAGTTGTTGTTCATGGTGGAGGACACTGGCTTTGTTGACCTGGGAGGGAGAGCTACAAGAAAAAGAGAAAGACAGATAAGCAAATGACCTGCAAAGGATCAGGATAACAGTTTCTTAGAAAGAGCTCTATCAGAGCCTGTAAAGCATTGATCTGTTATGAGATCTACTGAAGTTCTGTAAACATGTTGTGCATGTGTAAATGTGTGTTTAGGAAATGCTGAATGTATGCCAACCCCCCCCACACACGCGCGCACGCACACACACACACACACACACACACACACAGCAACACCCCTTGCTTGATGGAGCCTGTCAAGATCTGAGGACAAGCCCAGGCATGTTTCCATGAGATATCACTCTCCAAATCATTACCAAGTGTGGTCAGCACTAAGAAATGAAATGTGGCAGTTAGTCCTCATTTCAGAGCACTACAAGTCAACAAATATGAAACACGTCTTTCTTTTATTATTCCAGAAATTCTCATTTAAGTAGCTTCACTCAAAGTACTCTTGCAAAGTAGATTAAAGTCCAACTTCTGGAGTTTGCAGCAGCTCTGCCTGGCACTGTCCTGAAGTGCATGAAAGGCATTAAATAAACCATAAATTATACTTTGAGCCTCTTGGACCACCCCTCCCATTTTATAATGATTGCACGCTTACAGACCCTCTTAAGTTTTCCGTCAACCTTAAAGGAATAAAAAAAATCTGTGCGTCTGGCTGAAAGACTAAGCGTTTTCCTAAAAATGAAAAAGGAGGGCAAACCGCATCAAGAGGAGGTGAAGGGCGATATATTTCACTGCAGGACAAAAGTGCCTTTCATGAGGCAGTTAGGGAGAATACAAGAGCACCCTCAGAGAGGAGAAGATGTGGGTTTCTCCCACCATCCGCTCTCCTATTTTTTCTGACCTTAAAATAAACAAAAGGCAGGTGCAGCAGCACAGTGGCAGGCACGAAACGCAAAGCTGCGGCTCCTGAACTCAGCAAAATTAAATCTGCACACCTTCCCCCTTTCTGCATACTGCCAAGAAACTCTACTGGCTTCCAAAACACACTCACACACACACACACTCACACGCACGCGCATACCAGTACAGACAAGAGCCACGTAATTTAAGTGTGGAATAATACAAAAAAAGAAGAAAAAAATATAAAATAAATCGAACCGTAGCCTAGTTTCTGCTCTGTGTCCAATCCAGAAAATACATGAAATGTAACAGGAATTGTCACGGAAACATCCCGGCAGCACAGAGCTTCTAGGAACAATACATTGCATCTGTATTGTTCCGAGTAGTATTCACTTTAAGTGCATACTGTAGTTGTTAATAATACTCTTAAAATAATTAATGTGTGGGGGGGGGCTAAAATTATGGTGCAATTTTAATTAACTAAAGTCAAATTAAATTAGCGTGTTTTTTTTTTTTTGTTGTTTTTTTAAATTTTTTTTAAATAAGACACAATAGCACCGCAGTGCAAGTGTCATACACTGTTGTAATAACGCGGAGGTCAAATGACAAATAGCTAAACGAAGTGTTCGTGAGTTGCCGGAGTTAAGTCATGAGACGAGCTGTCTAGTCTGCCTGCCTCGAGCCTACTTTGAGAGCTCGCACACAAATTAACCACGGCTGGCTGCAGAGGAGAACAAAGCGGTCGTTTCATGCGGCGCTCATTAACGCACACTCAACTATATTCCCTTTTAAAAATGCACTATTTTCACTGCCTTTAGCACATCGCTTTGCTTCACGAGGAAATGCAAAACCGCCATGCATTTTGTGCCCAAGTTTGTCATGAGCGCCGGGACAAAAGAAAAGCCACTGCGCCTGGTCTACAGAAAGGTATTACGTAATTGGCAAGTGAATTGCGCTATGCATGCCTGGGCAATGCCACTGGGGGAGCTCAGCTCTCAGGACCTGGCCATTATAACGTTTTTACTAACACCTGCACGGCATTTGTCAGATGTCAGCTTTATTACAGACCTTACACAAGATAATTGCAGCAAAAGGGGAAAGTAGACAACGAATAAAACGTTTAGTCTGACCCCCCGCAGATCAGACAATGGCTGCCTCTAAACCTAACTTACCTGGTGGTGCTTGATCCATTTCGATGTAGAATAAACCTTCGGGAGGATAAACCATTCCTGTTTCAAAAGAGTAGTCCAGGTTGCTATTGTTGTCTTTGCGCGTGATTAAAAAATAATGCACGTTTCTTTTGCCGCAAATCTAGACTACTTCAATGCAGTCGCAAACGCCACGTCCTACATAGATGTGGACAAAAATAAATCTCTGTCGATTCCGAGTCCATAAAACATCCCAAAGTCCAGCTGTGTATTCTGAACATATCCTGTCTAATGGGGTTATTTCAGACACACAGATTGTCAGTCCTTGCCTTATCGCGGTGCGGCGGAGCTCTACTTTACTTCATCTCGGAAGTGGAGCGACTTTAAAGGGCTGTTCGTAACATCATCTTGGGGCGGTCCAACCTGCTGCTACAGGAGGGCATACATCTTTATTGCGGGATTGTCATTGTCACGTAAAACGCACCTAGTCAAGTTTATATTCAAAGTGAAACAAAAGCAGGGGTGTATAAGTATAATCCACAAAAGAACATTGTATTAGGTGAATTCCACTCACAGGTACTTAGTGTGTTGCACATCAGTAACCCCTTAAAATATAATGGTACATTCCAGACCGTTTCATTCAGTTCTCCTCAAGCTGCACTGTAACAGCTGAAAAATTCCTTGCAGGGCATGAATGGAAAAGAAAAACCTAGTCTATTAGCTTGAGTCATTTAATGAGAACACAATCTAACTTATACCTAACTATACCTATGTTTTAATACTTAAAACAACTTGGAATCAAAGCATTATCTGCCACTTTAGTTTTGCCCTCATTTACTGGCGAGTGAATAGGTTGCACTAGAATGACATCATACAATAGGTTGCAGGATAATTGAAGTGTCTTCAGCTGTTTGGCATCCAGAGAGCACCAGGCTTTAACCCCCTTTGTCTGAGAGGTGACAGAGTAGCCTGCCTAGTTGGCAACTGGTTATTATATTCTTGTTGAGCTTGTCAAACACGTTCCGCAGCAAAAAAAAAAAAAAAAAAATGGAACGTAATTATTGCTGCTCTGACATCGTCCTGTTGCAGACACGATCGGTGTTAACACCTGTGCACATCAGTGACATTAAAATCAGTGTAAAGGTGGAATAACTTATTGTTTTATGATGAGACTTTCTGCTGTTTTTATCTTCATATGCTAAACAAGTATCAGGATTATTATCTCCTTATCCGTTCGTGTTGGATGAATACATGCATTGTTGTTGGTCATGACACAGGATGACACTGTGTCATAAATTTAAACAACCAAGGCCTCTAACACCAGCTGACGTTAGTGGCTGCAGGGAGAGTGAAACAAGGCCGGCATGGTCAGAGGTCTGTCTCTGTCTCTGTTGGTGTCCAGGCATTTATGGCCATCCCCCTTTGACCTGAGGACAGAGATTCAGGGAGGTAATTGCCTCCAGCATTCCCTTTTCCCATCAATAAGAAGATTCTTTCCTGTGTCCAGTCAGTGCCCATGAAACGTCCTAAACTAACTGCCATGATGGAGCATGTTATGGCAAGAGGCTCACACGAAAACAAACTCGGCAGGTATTTCAGACAAATACAGAGTTTATTTTTAAAGTGTATCGTTTCCCACTTATGCAAATGCTGTTTAACTTGCCAAATGGTAATTGTGGGATGTCAGAGCTCTGCAGTAATGGTTTTCGGTTTTACTATTACTTTGTATACCAGGGATTGAGAGAGGAGACATTAACTAACAACACTTAAGATTCAAATTCTGTATCAGATAAAACACAAACTACAAAAGATTTTGCTCGGTTACTGTAATAACGTTTTTCATTATTTTATGTCACATTTTCATTATTAAGATAAAGTATAACTGCATAGTATCATAATTAGTCAAAATATATGGTGAGGAGAAATGGCAACCATATTTTCAGTTTGAGGCAAATAAAAGCTGATGCCAGCCTGCCAACCACTTTTAAAAGTTAGTGTTGAGCCCTGCATGCTGGCAGGCATTAGATCCACCATTCGACATGTATGTGATTGTGAGAGTGTGTGCACCCGCTGTTTGAATATGTTCACGTGTATATTTGAGGGTGCAGTGTATGAGTGTTTGCTCGTGTGCTTTCCATGCGTTTCCTACTTTCAGAAGCCCTGAGGCATGTCACTGCATGTCACTTGGCTGCTGCCCAACACCCCCCTCCTAGCACTTAGACTTAAAATACAATACTATTCAAAATGTACACATTCACTCGGCAAAATAAGAAAACTACTTCAACTTAGGCCATATTTATTTTTATTTAAAATCATATTGTAGGAAATGTTAAATATTTCATTTAAAAGCCGTTGTCTGCTGATACCGATGACGTTCCGATATCCTTGTGCATCCCTCCGCTGAAATATTTAAGGTGTGTTGTGTGTTTGTACGTGCGCCCCATTTGTGTTGTGTTACGTGTAGTGACCAGGGTGACGGAGGACTGACTTGCAGGATAAACCTTTAGGATTTGCACCCCAGATCCAGGCAGTCCTGATGGGATCAGTGAAGGCTAATCGTAAGATTAACGGGATAGGCTGATACTGCAAGCCCGCCAGCTGCCTGCTAGCTGATGTGACTCATCTTGATATCCACTACTGCAATATGCCACTGGACTGTGGGAGTGCTGGGAAACGCTGCATGAGTTTTAAATGAATAGACAGATGTTCCTCTGTGCTAAATGTAGATAACAGTTCAACTGTAATTCTGTTACATTTACATTTTTGACACTGATCTGACAAGCAACTTAGAGGGACTATTATGGGCAGCAAATATAAAGGTGAGTAGGTGTTAGAGATGTTGTAGTTTGGTAATTTCTCTGGAAAGCAGTGTCAGTGTATCATTTAAGAGTCCAGGAGAATGGCAAACAGGATTGTTTGTTTGTATCGTTGAGGTTATTAGGTCAGTGGTTCAGTGTGTTGGACGTGAGCTCTGTGGTGAAATTATGGAAAGAGCTTTAATTCCCATATTCAAGAGTGTTAATGTGTACATGATAGGCCTCCCGCTGTCAGCCAGCCAGCCACACTAAGTAACAACAACCATTTGTCGAATCAATGGATTAATCTCCTGGCATTTTAGACTTATGCTTGTTTAGACTTAGTCCACTAACTGTGTGAAGGCATATTATTAATCAACTGTTTTCATATTTCCTGTGCAGTGCATCGTAGGACGCATTTTTATCAGGATTTGTTTTGTTTGTTGTCGTAAAAAGAAAAAGACTCAAAGACACAACACGGAGAAACCATGTCAGGAATTAGTTCAGTTCACCAATGTCGGTATCTGTGTCATGGTCTCGCATTGTAGCCCTGGGTGAATTGCACATCTCTCAAATCTTCTGTACTGTAGTGTGCTGCTATTCACAGCCATTGAAGGGATGCATAATGGTCTTGGCAGGGCATTCGACATTCACCATGGAGAGACTGTGGGGTTTCCCTGATCGCCGGCCAGAACCAGCACACAAAGCACGCAGTAGTCCTGCCAGAGGCAACTCAACTGTGGGCAGAGTGTAGGGCGGCTATGGTCTGGCCCCCAGGACCCTGCCATTGTGGAAATGTAAGTGGGGACAGTGTCTGAACGGCTTGAGTTGGAACAGAAAACTTTGGACGACCAAAACTATGAGCTTCAAATAGCTGGGCCCTGGGAAACATAGCTTGTTCTTTTAAGGAGGTCAAAGAGAAGCCAAAAAGAGGAAAAAAACAGAAAACCAATGTTTGGTGGATGTCAAATTGGAGGCTACTGTTACTATAGACATCAGCAAAACTGACATACCAGTGTCTGTCTGCCTCTCTGTCTGTCTGTCTGTCAAGTCCAGTCCCCTCCGTCTCTGTCTCTGTCCTCTGCTCCCGGTGGTCATACCCACCACTCATCATCTGTCACTCCTTTTGGCCCGAACCTAATCTTACTAACAGAGGGGACAACTGAGGTGCTCGTGGCATGCCACCACATACCGTTTACCAGCCGTGTGGCTGAGCTATGCCTAGGATGATGATCCTGTGGTATCAGCGGCCTCTGTCTATTCAAGGAGGACTTCCCCACCTCTCTGCTTGAGCGGCACGCCAAACAAAGGCCTGACCATGAAGAGTGCAAGTGAAATATATCCAATGTGGCGCAGCCAGTTTTTCAGTCCTTGTATCATTAGGTATGGATCAAAGTAGTTTGTAGAACAATTTGTTCGATTAATCGTTTTGTTTTAAAGCAGCATAATGTAGGATTTGGTAGTTTGGCAATTTAGCGCCCCTACAGCCTCAGAGTGCAGTTCACTTATACGCAGCTGTCGTAAATATGGACAGCTGTAACATTACACGTGCATTTGTTATGGTGTCATTACTTATGATCAAAAACTAGCGAGTCGACAACTTTGCTAACACAGCCAAACATCACGCAAGTGCAACTGCACAAAATAGCAAGCCGGCTAATTTTACCTACTAGTCCATAGAGGCTACTAGTCTGTTGCCTGGCTCTGTTTCTGGCACGTCTTTTTGCTTGATAAATTATGAATTATTAAAAAGTGTCCTTCCAGGACTAGTCATTTCTACATTATGAAATTACCCATTTGTTCTAAAAACGAAAACGGTATTACATCTGACTCAGGCAGCCCACCTGCAAATTGACATGAGCAGAAGTTCTGCGATGCATCTTCATCTGTGACTCAACCATGAGTATTTACAAAGAGGACATCATGTGTGTCATTGAGCAAAGGATTCATGGCTGGAAGCTCAGTGAAGTTAAGCTCGTAACCTAACACACACACACACACACACACACACACACACACACACACACACACTCACCATATGCACGCACACAATCCCAGGCTTTCATGCAAAGCAAAATTGAGAAGCCGTGGACTCTTTCAAGCTCCTCGGCAGTTGCACCCTTTATAGAAAACGACACTACTCTCCGTGGCTACGCAGCCATCACATCAGCACTATAACTCTATTAGGCACAGCTCCAGGACACACTAAGCAACCCATAGCCCACAATGGCATCATTGTCAGTGGGGATTGCAGCCATTGTCGTCCATGCTACAGGATTTATTCCCCTCCTCCCATATTGTGACCTTCACCTCTGACCCCATCTGCCATCTCACATGCTCTGGGATTGAGAGCTTGTGAGGCTTTATAACTTCCATATCTTAAATGCTCCTTTACAATGACCCAGGACTGCTAAGTGGCTTCTCTCCACAACACCAGTGTTGGGATGATTCAGGTTAGCAGGAGAGAGAGAGAGAGAGTGGGGGGGGGTCTCTGTACAGAGTTGTGGTTGGACTGATTGACCCTTAGAAAAGGTCAGTTGGAAGGCATGAGAGGAGAGGAGCAGCCTAAATGGCTCTTTTCTCTTCTTTTTCTCCCCCTGGCCAGGGCAGAGACTCTGTATGGTTATTTATGAGCGTGTGGGAGAGCGAGAGGGGCTGCAGTGAAACCCACCAGCCCTCTTTGTTGCCAGGGCTGGGCTGGGCTGAGGTGCCTGTCATTGGTTCGGTTCTGTCATATATACATGCACATGCACGCGCACGCAAGTGCTCACACACCATTAAGAACCCCTCCCAGAGCTGTAAGGACAGAGGAGAGGACTCTGTTGCGAGGCAGATTTGGAAAATGAGGTGTGCTTCACACAATAGCTGTCAGCAGTTTGATAGATGCCTCTCAGGCTAAATCCAAACCCCATGAAACTTCCAGAAACTGGAGGCCATTGACATGATTCTGAACTAAAGCTGGCAGATATGTTAGTATCATGTCAGTATTGTCACATGAGTCAAAACTTCATTTGGGATTTTGGTGTTTTTTGCTGCGTTATTAGTGTCGATAATTTAATTTCCTGTGACTGTTCTAATTAAGTGCCTCTGCTGGCACCCACATTAGTGATGATTCTTGCTAAAAAGTTGACATTAAATATTTTATAATAGTATAATCAAACATAGCCAAAGTATTATTATGTTAATGTTGCTTATCAGTCTTAGGGAGGCTACTGTGAAAGCACAGCTTTGCAAGCTACCAATTACTTAACACTGAAAGACATTGAACTACAGCAGAGCTACTCTATGGAGAAATCTGGTTTGGTTAACTAAAGCTACTTAGAAAAAGTAGTTCAAACTACTTTGTCAAAAAATTGTCAAATTGACAAGGTAAATGTGATACAAAATTATACCAAAATGTAGTATAAAAAAGTCACATGCTAGCAAAAAAATGCCCAAAAAAATTAATTGATTTAAAAAATTGCCCTTTTATTCAGAAAACATACATATCCCAAGAAAGAAAATACCCCACTTAAAAAAATATATATTTAAAGAAAACAGGATTGGCCTGGTTAAGAGGGGTTCAATTACAGTAGAAAAGCAATGTTAAATACAATGAGAAAAAAAATTCTTAGATGGCCCAAAAATGTTTGTAGTTTCTGGAGTTAACTACACAAAAAATGGCAAAACAGTAATTTAACTAATCACACAATCACACACAAATATGAATGTAGTTGAACTACCAGCAAGCTTCGGTAAAATGTAGTTAAACCACTAGTTTAAATACATGTAGTTCACTACTCCCCAACACTGTTGCCGCTATAGAAAGTCAAAATATGGCTATGGCACAAGGCTCGTCCAACTTCTACTTACAGTAAATACTTGATGCGTGAGATTATCATGAGTCATATTCTTCATGAGTTTGATATTCTAGAGAATAAATTAGCTGTGCCTTCCCAGAATTGCATAAAGTTACTGTTCACACCAGTGCAGCGCTCTGCCAGTGTAACACACACCACTTTTCTTTTTTTTTCCTTGACAAAGTTAAATTAAGCTTGAATTTCACGCTGAAGTCAAATGGTCATGATGTCATGGTTTGAGGACAGAATGACTCGGTTTGTCTGTTGACTGAGAAGGCCTATTCTTGCATGTTTGGGTGGGAGCGTAGCATATAATTGCAGAGCGGGATAGCATGAGGGGATGGGGGAGGGAGAGAGTTAGCACGCAACATGAGTTTTGGCCCACAGTTGCTGGTGTGGGTGCCAAACTTGTCCAGAGTGCTGCTGTGTATATCTGTGCGCGAGGCAAGTTTCTGCTCTGCCTGGAGGCTTGCACCGTTCCAAGACACATCTTTCATTTGCACACACTGAATAGCTTAGGGGAGCCCAAGGCAGTTTGGACAGGGGACGGATCTGGCTTTTTGGACTTTTTAGGGGATGTTGGGTGGTTGCCCGGCTGTGTGTGAGTGTGTGTGCATGCACGTAGGAGAGTCCCGGATCTTTTCTGGACGTGCAAAATTCTTCTGAGTGTCCCTTTTCAGTGAGAACCATTGCATTGTTTAGTTGTCAAGTTAGTTGTTAGGGAGCAACCAAACCGCTGTACACGTGTTGCAGCCATTTGAGGATTACACTGATCCAAATATCTGACAGTAAAAGAAGAGAATGGAAAGCTTTGTCGGCCTTTTCATATCCTCTCAGTGGGAGGTAGAAAGGCAAGACCTCCAGACCTGGGCTTGCAGTGGTGGGTGTGAATGGGGGGGGGGGGGGGGGGAGCTCTCAACTGCCAACCAGATGGACAACCAAGCCCTGTGTATTTAGGGAGATCATATGGGATAACCTTGCAAAGACAGATTGACGTTTTGCTGACAAAACAAACCACCCCTGTCCCACACGCAAGTAGCCCCTTTCTTATTTCACCCACCCACACACACCCACACACACGCACACGCGTGCACTCTCATGTACGGGCGCACAAATACTTTGAGTGGTATTTGCTTACATTGGTCTTAAGGAAGTTATTTCAGCATGTGTTAAGCACTCTTTCAGGAGCCATAACAATAAGAGGATAGGACAAAAGGATCTAGGATTACACAACTCCTGCACAAACAATGGCGGTGTCAGTGACCTGTGTAAATGAGACAACCTTGAGCCGTGAGGGGAGCAAGTGAACTCATTTTCTGCGTCATGCATTGGGATTTACCTTTGTGTTTTAAAGCCACAGGTTGGGGATGTATGTCCCAGAAGGTTCAAAATGTCATCATCCGTTTACCTTTCTGCGGTAATAATATTAGACTACTTTTGAAAAAAACAAGTAATAAATATCAGCAGCCAAACTAAAGTAGGTGTTTTTCACTTTATAAATCTATTCTCTTGAATATATATCACCGTGTGGATGACTCGAGTCGTATCAGATTCCAAAGCGTGACCCTTTTTTTCTCCTCCAGTCTAGTCAAAATAGTTCATTCAGTTTAGGAAAATGTGTCACCAAGAACAAAACATTCTCTGACATGAAAGATCAGAATAAATACGAATGGAATTATCAAGAGTCACTCTGCTCTGTCCCTAAAGTCTTATCTGCACCAATCTGAATACACGATTTATGGCCCATAAACTCCCTCCCACACACAGACCACTAATTTACATTATTGATACAGCTTGTACCAATGCTTTGTGTTCCAAAATACTGATTACATTTTGTTGTCATAACATTTAACGTAAATTACTGTCATCTTTCCACTTAACTTGCCTTTTCGCCCCACAGTCAATCTCAGTACGAGTGCCGACTCCACTGTAAAACTGCTGACTGCACAGGCTGAAATAGTCATGGTGACACAAGAAAATGATGCCAGTGGCTGCTTTGTTTCTTTGTTTGTTTGTTTCTGCAGAATAAAAGTCACATTTAAATTAGCTTCATTGTCTTGTCTTCCAAAACAGGTCATGCTAGTTCTACAAAGTCATTAAAATAAATCTGATTGTAAGAAGAAAAAGACAAACGGTTTATACATTTCTATACTATATCACTATACGACATAGTATAATATAACGAAATAACAACCAACCATCCCAGACAGATCATTTAGAAATGAAGAAAGAATAATAGACATCAATAAGATCAAATACAGTTTAACAATTGGATGTTATTGTAAGTGAGAACCATAGAAGAAATCAAAAGAGAGGTGTCTCTGTTTTATTGGAGTCTGGCACGATTTAATGAAGAAAGTAATTAGAGAAAGTCTGGTAAGAAAGTCCAATTTTCTCACCCTTTCTTACAGCCGGCTTTGTGTTTTTATGTCCCACCACAATGGTCTGTGGTACATATGTGGGACACCATAATGTTGTGGTGACATCTTTGTGTGTGTCTGTGTAGACTCAGTGACGTGAGCGCAACATGTTTCCCCTACAGGGGGGAAGGTCTGAACAGATCTTGAACCTAGTTATTAAAGGGGTACTCCGGTGATAAAGTTGGGGGAGTCACAAGAGACAGATTTGACAAATACATTTTCTCCAGCAAAAATAGGCGATAGACTGCGTTCACATTACCAGCAGACGAGTATGCATTTCTGTTTTTTCTTGTGTGTGACGTCACAGCCGCGCCGGCATCGGAAAGCGGTCTTAGTGAACCGTGAAAATGTAACTTTTTTTATATCTGTTACTTCTTCAGTCTCTTTCTCAAACTCTCGAACCAGAGTTGGTGATTGTTGGAACAGTGGAAAGACTAACAAAGGCGGTTTTGACGAGTTTTATTTTGTTCCTGTCGAGTTTGAATGAAGTGTGTTTTATGATGAACAGCGAGGTAAAATTACTGTTTTCTGTCCGTGGAGTCAGGTGGCTTTGAGGAGAGCATGTTAAATTGTTTGTTTTGTACATGAGTCAATTATAATAATTGTCCAAATCCCTGTTTATTTTATTGATTTTATATTTACTTCAATGAAAGGTCGTAGCATCGCGGCATGTTTCCATCACTGCTGATCAGAGCTGGAGCCGATAAATACCGTCACTACTGCAGAGTCATTTCAATACATGCCAAATGTAACCTTTCGCACTAAAGACAAAGCCAGATGTTAGTGGGTGTTAGCGGCTTTTTAGACGAGTAAAATTAGTGGAATGGTCCTTTTAATTAAAAATGTGTTCATTAGATCAAATGTGCCTTGGTCTTGTTGCCCCACTCTCCCTTTAAAGCCCACTGGAGGCGAGACAAAGATGAGCTTAGTAAATGGATTGAATCCTGTTTAGTCATCTAACGAGGACAGAGCGTGCTGCTTGAAGATCAAAGGCCTCTTAAGCTCGTATGACCACCTTTCTATGACAATTACACCTGTCAGAGAGGGTTAGCTGTTATCAACACAGGAAAGGTCAACAGGTAAGCAGGTCACTAACAGCCTTTACCTGGGCTTCAGTGGCAGAGACGTAGTCCTGTAATAGGATGTCCTGGGAGACAGAGAGGACAAGCGGATAAACAAACAGATCGACAGGGAGGCAAACACACTGTTGTGACAAAGGAATCCTCAACATCACATGGACAGAAAGATAGTTTATGTTGCATGTCTAACCCTGCTCAGTTTGATTACACTCATCATGTTCAAATTTATGTTACCCGCAGAGATTCTTGCTTGTGCTATTTTTGTAAAAGGCCGTTGCTTGGGGTTGTCTCCGACGATCCAGCTCTCTCCAGCTCTGTCTTGCACTCTCTCCACCACACACACACACACACACACACACACACACACCTCTCTCTCCCTTTCTCTGTCTTTCCCTCCCTACCGCTCTCGCCACATTGCCACACTCACTTTTCCATGGCCTCTCATTCCCGAGTGCTCTGCGAACTAAGTAAATGAACGACACAATCCGGAAATAGTGTTCCAGCCGGAGATGGTGGGAAGGAAAATCCCTTGACTGGTGCTGGCAGGAGGGTGGGAGAGAGAGGGAAATGGTACTGCAGCCATTCACACTTCAGACAAAGCCTGTGCCTTTCACGAGACTTTCTCTTAAACTCCAAGTCTGGACTCCTTATGTAATTTTACTGTTAAACTAAACTGTTCAGCAAGGAAAAATGCATTTCTGCATGTTTTTCCGCTCACGTGCACTAACATAACAGCGGTACACGACACCATGTTGGTAGCTTCACGACATGGTAGTAGAGGTTAACTTATCTTTAGCCCGAGAGGTCATAGATCAACATTAAAAAAGGGCAGATGTCTCTGAGGAGGCTGGTGTGGAGGAGTGGAGTCCAAGGTGCTGGGTACATTTTGTCAGGATTGGCCTGGAGTTTGGCAGAGGGGGTGGGGGGTGTACGAGGTGAAGACAGGAGGTGTGCCAACAGGTTAAAAGCAGGGTCAACTCTATAACCAGGGTGTTATCTGGATTCCTCTCCACAGCTGCCAATCACAATCATACCGCAGCGAGACCAACGACCCGTCGCTGGCAGCTTTACACCGGATCGGATGGTGGTTCAGTCGCTGCAGTCTTACATGCACAGGAAATGTTCCAGCTCTCTTGAAAAACCTTGTGCAATGGCCTCTTGGTCAGGGTGGTAAAATGGTCCTCCTGCATTTGTCGAAGGATGTGGTTAAATCTCAGCCGAGCAACAGTGTGACGCTGGTCATTTTTGATCGGTATAATTAAGCTCCAGCGTGGTTTAAAAAAAGGTGAATGTGCTTTTGTAGAATACGCAGATAATGCCTTGTCACGGATCTTTAATTCTGTTCAACTCGGTGCATATTAAACGGCCAACAAATGCATTTTATAAGGGGAGGGTAGCATGCGTGAGTACATCTCACTATAACAGTCAGTAACATGAGATGGGGAACCACACAACCGCTAAATCAGTAAAATGGGAGTCCAGAGTCACTGTAATTTGGGAGAGAGCTGGTTAACCACTCCTCATAATGGATGGTGTTTCTGTTTAGCCTAAGGCGTTGGAGCTGAGGTCATATGCAAACAAGGCTGATCCAAGGCCTCGGCTTTTGCACAGTGCAAAATGTTTTGCTCCATGTGCTTGATTAGGTTTATGAAATCATAGAGACTTGACACTTGCATAAATATCTTGCACATATTAAACAAAGACCTCAAAACCTAACTGGCTCTAAAATTAAAGTCTATTAAGAAATGGGTAAATTTGACCCATTTAAAAGCCAAAATGTTTGCTCCACACCTTTAATTAACTTTATGTGCCTAATTAAAACATTTATTTTTTATAATCCAATGCTAACCGATTACCTTAAGGGTATCTTGTTTGCCAGATAAATTGCGCCAAACTTGGCACATATTTTTGAGAAATATTTGCATGGGAAATAAACTTTCTGGTGAAAATATATCCAAATTTGCCCACAGGTTCTGCCATAATAAAATAAAATAAAATGTTTTAGTATCTGCCATAAACTCCATAATGTTTTGTTTTTTGATCGGTAAGCTAAATACTAAGATTAATGTGTCCTACTTTATCTAGCTATATCCTACAATAAGTATAAAAGCCATGAGCCACTGAATTTAAACCACGTAACTCGTATTTAAAAATCTGTCTTTTCTTTAATATTATGATTTTTATTAATAGTTCACCTGTTGCCCTTAACTCACTTGAATCCCCATCAGATTCCTGCTTGCAGCTACATGTTTCCCTTATTGCAACCACAGATACAAAGATAAGCATGTGCACACACACACACACCCTTAAACACACATTAGAGCTGAAAAAATACCCTCCATACTCAAAGAGACTGTATACCTGAAATGACATTCCATCAATCAGCAACTATTTTCATAATGTAATTATTTCATTAAGGGTCATTTATAAAGCAAACAATGCCAAACACTAGCTGGTTCCAGCTTCTGAAATGTTTTGTCGGTTTCATATCATTTTAAATTGAACGTCTTTGTTTTTGAACTGCGGGTCTGACAAAACAAGCAATATGAAGACCTCACTCTGGACTCATGGGCATTTTTTTTATAAAAACAATTACAATGAAAGTAATCGTTCATTCAAACATTTGTATATGTCGTGGTCATGTCAGCTCTATTACATCATCCTCTTTGCTCCCTTTTCTCCCTCACCACATTTCTCAGTGTTGAGCCTTTTCTGCCCAGAGACAATTGGTTAATTCGCCGGCGTATAACACCGCCACCTCCTGATCCACAACACCAGCGCCGTCTGCAAAGCCGACACACCTTTCAGTGGCACGTTTAGTTTGTCATGATATTTGACATCGTCCATCACACCTCAGATCACAGTGCGAGGACACACTCTGCTTCTCTGTAGTGTTCCTTATCACGTGACGTTCAGTGTCATTAGTGGTAAGAACATGTACAACAGATGCAAGTGCTTTCTGCTCATTAATCCACGATGAGCTGACTTGGTACTTCCAGTGTGTGTGTGTGTTGACAGTGCTGTTGCGCCATCTAGTGGCAGGACGTGAGGAAGCAGATCTGGAGGTTCAGAAGTTCTTCTGCGCTGCCGAGCGGCTCAGCTGACATCCAGGAGTGTGTGACTTTAAGAGACGGTCGGTCATAACGCGACGCTCAGCTTCCACGAACACTTCGTGTCTCTTTGTTATCTGCCCCATAACAGCAGGGGAACATTTCTTTTTCCTCACAAAGAGGTTTTGTTTGGCAAAACACATTTATTTTATGAGGATATTGCATGAGCATTGAAATATTCTTAGTAATGTTTAGGAGGAGAACAAAAACAAAAACAAATGTTATCAGTAGGTCTGTCACGATAACTACTTCTGTTAGTAATTGTGATGAACAATAGTATTGTTATTGTAAATGGTATGGCACTGATGTAATGATAATATAGCAGCATAATGTTTCGAGCACAACCTTTAAGTCTTAAGAATATTCTGACATTGGAATTGGAATGTGAATTTATATATATATATATATATATATATATATATAAAATATCCTGAATAAATAAAACATAAAATTGTTTTAACCATGGAACAAAAACAATGAATAAAATGGACTCTCTGGCTCTGTTAACAAGTATTGCACTCAAACAAATATTAAACATTTGTTACAGGGGTATAGAGAGGCATTATTTCCTAACAGGCGATATAAATGTTCTGCCAATCCAGTTTCTCAAAGGTTAGGGCCTTTTGTTAACAAGTAACAACATATTATCTATCAGTTATACATATAAGTAATAACAACAACACTCCTCCCTCATTCGGCCTAAACACAAAATGTGATAAGTAGACAGCGTAATCATTGTGACAGACCTAATTATAAGGGAATTTCTAATGATAATCACACTTTTGGTCTAATAATACTACATTGTTTTTGCACACTTTAATGTCTTTTGATTTTCAGTTTCACCAATTCAGGAAAATCTCAGTCACTTGAAATACTATTCTGTCGTATGTTGAACGACAGAGTTGAAACAGGCTCTCTTACTACTCAATTAAATGTAAATTGTACAGATTTCTCTGTAGAACTGATTTTGCGTTTCCTTTTCAACATGGCCTTGTTATACCTTCACAATATATTCACAAAGCAGCTGATTCCTTCAGCTGATCCTCCTGCTGGGAGGTACACAGAGAGTTCAGGAAGGCTTTGACTCTCTTTGCTGTAACAGAAAATGCTTTATGGCTCTGAAACTGGCTTTCAGCTCACACGTCCAAAAGTTAGCAAGACAGGCACGACATATCTCTCATGTAATTCCTTATGGTTATGTAAAACAATGTAAAAATGTAATAGTTTAATAGTTCACGACAAAGATTTTATGACAATGTCGCGAGGTGAAAGTGCAGTGCCATGCTCATCAGTGCTAAAAATAAGAAACAATCTTTAGAATGTGTCATTTATTTTAAACAGAGTTCACTGTATTTTGCTGCCTATTAATGCACGCATAATTAAGGAGGCCGGATTCCAACACTAAAAGCAATCTTTCCAATATCAGTCCTGGCATGAGGTACCTGAAGAACTAGCCAGTCACTGGAGTGGGTTAAAGTGGACCGGGTTTCCAATGCATCATGGATGTAATATATGACGGTCATTTCGCAATCAGAGAACACCAACCGACTGCAGCTATCACCGTTAATAAACCTCAGGGCTGAGTGGAAAACACAATAAATGGGCCTAAGTGTGGAGGCAGCAGCATGTCTGTAAATGACATCTCTATAATCCAAAGAAAATCATAGCATAGTAGATTCAAACAATCCTCTTCCTACCGAACAAAGGAAAGATGGATTTATTTCTAAATGAAAAGCCAATCTTTTGTAAAAGTCCTGCATTCTGACAACAGCCCATTTCAGAATTATATAAATTATATTATTGTATTATGATTATTGAAGCATTAATGTGTTTGTCACTACTTTTTTACTATATATATATATATATATATATATATAGTCGGGTAGCTTGTGAATTTCACCAAGGGATCAATACATTTTTTCTTAACCTATAATATTCAAGATAAATGATTTGTTGATTATATTTTGTATTATTGATCAGAATCTGAATCTTCAAAGCATAACATTTGCCTCTGAATTGTAGTGGAGTAGTACTTAAGTAGAAGGAAATGGAAATACTCAAGTAAAGTAAAAGTACCTCAAAACATACAGTGCTTGAGTAAATGTAGTTACTGTCCACCACTGGTGATGATGATGATGATGATGATGACGATGATGATGAAGATGATGATGACAAATGACTGCTAGAAAAATGGAGCATGTGTAAGCTCTCAGTAACTTCCTTCAGTAGGTGGCAGTATTGAGCCACACAGAGTGAAGGATTTACAGCACACAGTAATCCTGTCCTGTGTCCTGAAAGTGGGCCCCTGTGAAAGCAGTCAAATCATGCATAGTTTTTACTATCGTACGGAATTTAATCTATATGAATATCACACGGCTTGGTTTGTATGTGGAAGAGTAAAATAGTAATTGTGACGGCATTACTCACAGTTTTCTTTACAAACCGAACAATCGACCAATTAATGTAGAAAATAATCTGCAGATTAATGCAGAATGAAAATAAGCAGTTAATTTTAGTCTGATACAAACTAGTTAGTTAATAATAATCTAAAGATATAATATACAGTATATCAGTCACAGGGGTATTGAGTCCTTCTACTTTTATTTTTCAAAAAAACAGATAACAGATTAAATAAAAATATTAAATATATTTACTTAAGTAACATTTTCAACGCAGGACTTTTTCTTGTGACACATTTTACAGTGTAGTATTAGTACCTTCACTTAAGTAAAAGATCTGAATACTTCCTCTGCCACTGGAAATATTCGTGATGCATTCACAGTTCTAATTCACCCCTGTGTGTCTGACGTGCAGAACCAAACAGTAACAGTCACTTGTAAGTATCCCTCGTTTTACAGCTTGTTGTGTTTTGTTCTGTCCAGCTCTCCTTTGCTAATCCCAGTTTTTCGTCCCCTCTGACCCCGTGATGGCATCTTATGTAAGTAGCAGGTTAAGAAAAGCACACGGGAGCAGCCCGTGGTGTGTTGCGCCAGGTTAGGTAAGCTCATTATCAGTTACTCCAGGATGCCTGACAACAGCTACAAATAAACCGAGGAAGTGGGAATAGCAAAACCAATGAAGTGATGACACTAGATAAAGGTGTTAGAGTTCTGTTTCCGGTTTCCTAAATAGTCTGGATTTCCGGGTTTAAACCACATTTGACTTGGCCTTCTCAAGGGCACTGAAGCTTATACTCGCTGTGCATTAAACAAACAGTATAAAGTAGCCTACGGGGTTTGTGTGTCTGCGTCCGATTACACTCTCTGACATTACACCCACCTCACTGACATACAATAGTCTCCTAACATGGCAGCGCAGAAACAACAGAGAGAGGGAAAACACACCATGTGTAAGGTTACATTTGCATCAGTGTTTTTGTTTTGTTATATGTTCTTTTTAAAATGACATGACCTCCACAGCAGAAACCTCTCTACCCGCCAACACACACACACACACACACACACACACACACACACACACACACACCGCAACACTATCCTCTAACTGCCTTCCCCCATCTGTCCTTTCCTTATCAGTGAGGGTGAGTCACTCTGCTCCAACACGCAGCCATTAAAGCCGCTAAATAACCATACCATTGCTTTCACTAAAACATCTCCGTTTTTCCACCAAAGTGTAACACAAGAGTATAACAGTATTAGGAATAGTCTGTCCTCTGCCACTCTCTTTTTCTTCCCGGCGAAAATGTGAGCATGTGCCTTGATTACAGCTGACAGTGTGTACTCTGCGGTGGGACACACACTGTCCTCCTCCAGTGTGACACATTTTTAACAATACAAACTATAGAGCGCTGCAGGGATGACATATTTTTGTAGGCCAACCTTGGACGTTAGCATCGCACTGGTTCCCTCGACAAAAAAAGTATTACATGATTGCAGCTCTGCGGAAAACAAACGTTTATGATACGTACGTGTTTTGTTGAGCAAGATAATCTTCACGAATGAACACCACGCTTATGATTTTTGATATACGTAAATGCAATCGGCAGAAGTAAAAAGCTAACGTTAGGCCATAAACTGCACCACGGTACCCATGACTTCACGTCACCGCCACGTGATGCCGTTTCGTACTCTCATTTAGCCACTTGTTAGCAACCGCCGTTTTTAAGACAGGTAAAACTTCAAAGTTCTACAAGTGGAGTATTTACTGACGTAATTTATCTTTTAAAACAAAAACTTAAAATCTCTCAAGCTTGTGTTAACAACAGACCTTATTTCAGGCATCTAACCAAATCGAAATTCAAAAAACACATTGACTTGACAAGGGAAGCGGAAGTGCAAAAATGCTGACTCATTTACGGGTTTTTAAGACTCATTTTGCAGCTCTCTATTCAAACTGTTGCTTTAAAAAAGTCCTATCTGTCTTCAATTTTTCCTCAAAACAAAATCCATCCTCCTAAAATAAGACAAATGATCTTCTCTTGGCTTCTTCTTGTTCTAACTGTAGCCTTTGACAGTGCACACCACATTATTCTGATCCATCAGCTAAAGCACAGTCTCTCTCTTTGGACCGCTTTCCTTCATATTTATCCAATGCAAAACTTCTCAGTTCCACTGGGCATTCTTGCTCGTCCTCAGCTTCCATATCCTGCAGGCAACCCTGAGGCTCGACTGTTGTTCCAATCCTCTTCTCCATTTATTTGCCCCATTTGGCCATATCATTCAAAAATACAACGTCTCTTTCCATTAGCATGTTGTTGACAATTTAATCTCTCTTCAAAGCCCTTGAGAACTTGGCTTCAGATCTTAAGTATGTCATCAAATATTCATGCCCAAATAAGCAACAAAGTAAAACAACACCCCTAGTTATTATTCATCAAGAGCTTAACACGCAAAATCCCAGATTACCTGCTTATTCAATACGGTGTGGGTGTAGTTGGATCAAATTTGCAACAACATCACAACTGTCATCACATTTTAAATTGAACTCTTTCTATATCTTGATTGGTCCATAGACATAGATTACATCACTTTTTTCCAGCTGAGTCCCGCCCACTTCAAACCAGCAAGAAAAAAACAAAACAATACAGAAATCTGTTGTGTGAAATGACCACATCCGCTCCAATTTTGGCAGAAAATAGCATGTTCATGTACAATGTCATCACTTATAGTCAGATGCTGTCTAAGTTTTGTCTGTTTTCAGGGCCTTTAAAGTCCAATAATGCATATAGTTGAGCAGATTCAGGTAACTGCCTTGAGAACGTTAAATATTGGATGGACTTTTCCTTTACTTTCATGCTCATGTGCATCCTTGTGTGCGTGCAAAAGAACAAACTAAATGGGGACCTACAGCAGTCATGATTCAATAGCACCACAAGTGGTCAACAACTCCAGAGGGTACCTTCAAAACTTGTGCACCCCCCCGCCCCCTTACGTTAAAATATATTTCTTGATTTAACTTTGAAATTTGACCAGACTTAATTTAGCTCCAAACGATGAAGTTTTCTTTTACTCAGAGTAAGTCATCCACATCCGTGCTGTCATATCCAGACATGTCAATTACTTAATATTTTGATATCACTCAGATTTCTCTCTTCAACCTCCACAACAGTCCAGAACGTTACAGCAAGGCTCCTTAATAAGATCAATATTTCCCCTTTTAGTTGTAGAATATTTGTATGAAAAGCACTGCATGTCTGGTCTCCCAGCATACATATATATATATATATATTGCTGAACTCCCTAAGAAACCCCAGGCTGTTTTATCAGAGCTTTTATCTGTCGCTCAGTCTAGGACAAAATCATGTGGTTCAGTAACTGACCAAAAATGACGGAATAATCTTTCCTCTTCAGTTAGATTTTTTTTCTCACTCTATTCATGACTTCAACAAAGGATTTAAGGAGACTTAAGGCACTTGAACAGTGCTGTCATGACCTCTTATTTTTCTCCTGTTGGTCTGTATGTCTGTGGGTGATGCATTCTGTTTGATTCGTGAATGTATCTTTCTTCCTCGCTGTCCTGTAAAGCTCAAGCGAAAAAAAAAATATATAAATGTAAAGTGAATCACATGTTCAATGATTGTACAAAAATGCCAATGAACAAACACAAATATATTAAATTCAGCTTTTACATTTTTTTTTTAAAGCACACTAAGATTATTTAGACGCACTCTGATTAAAATGAAAGAAATGTTCCTGTTTTTTTATTTTTTCTTGCATCCATTATATTACGTGAGACCTTGTATAATATGTATGCAGATGGCTGTAGAGTGTCTGCTCGAGGCAAGCCGAGAGGTGCTAAGGGGACAGCGGCCATGTGACCGTGGTTGCAGCGATTGGTTTAGTGCAGATGTGACATCAGCGAGCCTCCCACTCCCTCCCTCCTCCCCTCTCTCTCACACTCTCTCTCTGCCTCTCTCTACCCCCCCACTCTCTCTCTCTCTCTCTCTGTACCGCTCTGCTTTTTTTTTTTTTCTCCTTTTCCTTTCCTCAGCATCCCCCCTCTCAGAGATGGCGTGTGTCGGTGCCTCTCGGGCGGCCGGGGCCTAACGTGCACACAGAGAGGACGCCCCCCCCCCCTTCCCTCATCCCCCGATTTGCTGCATATTCCTCGGGTGTCTCTTCTCACTGTGTCCTCCACCGCTGCTGCTGCTGCTGCTGCTGCCTCCAAAGCTCTTCCCCCCACCTCCCTGTGCGGGTGTCTGGGAGTCGGGCCCTTGGGGGTGGAGGGAATCAACATCGTGCTTCGCTGGGGAGCTGTGCAGAATTAGCTATGCCCTGCCCAAGCATCCTTTGACCGGCTGGATTTCTCTATTTCTGTCCGCCTGCGCACCGGGCGGGGGGTTACATAGGATGAAAATCAGCAGTCATGATGCAAGGTAAATGATCTGTACTCTCCTTCTCCTCCTTTATTTCCCATGTTTGCGTTCTCCTCCTGCCCTCTTGTGTCCTGCTGGGGCCATTAAAGCTCGTGGATCCAGTGATGTGGTCTGTCGTACCGCGAGGACCTTTGAGCTGAGCTACATGCATGACCGGTGTGACAATGTCGGTGTGAGTGTGTGTGTGTGTGTGACGTTGTTTGTGACGTGAGATTGAGAGGTAATGTATCTGAAGGCGAAGGTGTGTGTGTTCGTAAAGGGAGCACAGTGTAGCCCTGCACTTGCTAATGTCCTGTTGTGTGTGTGTGTGTGTGTGTGTGTGTGTGTGTGTGTGTGTGTTTACACATGTGTCTGCATGCATGTGCACATCATAGCTCTGTGTTTAGCTACACACTTAGTCTGGGCCATATACATACGTATTTTATATTCGAGTCCAGGAAGCTGCACTCATTCATACCTCTGCTGCGCTCAGTGCATGGTATGATATCAGGCCAATAGGACAAGTCATGCTTAAAAAGATGCTCTTTTTTTTCTTCTAATACCTGTGTTTGCATAAAGTGAAGTAACAGAGGTGGAATGAACCACAACTGTGGTGGAATGAGGTAAAGCACGTCGTAAACTATGATGGAGGAGCTGAATCATGTATCTTACCCTCCATGACAGATGCTGGGCCTTTACCATCCATTAATGCCAACGTGGTAATATAAGTTGGCTATTATTAGCAAAAGGCCCTGCAGTCAGCCTACCATGATATTGTGCTCAGTTCATGAGCTACACAACAGCACATACTTCACATGCTCATGATAGCCCTCGTTAGCTGCATTGCTAATCACACAGTACAGGCAGCCAGGTGTATCTGGTGGTGTTATTCGTACTCAAACATGGCTGCAGTGACAACCTTTTTGTTTATAGAATAGCAACATTATTAAATGCAATAATCTCCAGAACATGGCTTATAGTGTTATACTAATTAGTGCGAAATGAGCATCGTAGTCTTTGATCAAATTTGTGCAAATGACCCCTTTTTGAACTGCAAGTTTATATGACTGTGGCTTGACATTGACTCCAAGGTCCACACTGGTGGTTTTGCCTGTTTCAGCCTCCTTAACTACAAATCATACATACTTTACACTAATGCTGACAAGGGCTTCCCCCTCTTGTGGCCGTGTTGGTCTTAGTCGACTAAGATTTCTTTAGTAGATTTGTCATTTTTTCATGCTGAATGACTTATTTCCAAGAAACCTAAGAGCTCATCTCTGGTAAACACAAGATTAAAAGTGGTGCTTTTGCTTTTGGTGCTTATTCTTTGTGGAGAAAATCCGTTTTACAGATCTAGTCGAAAAAAATTGCATAAATGTTAGTCGACTCACAGTTTCGTTAGCCGAGGACAGCCCTAATGCTGTTCATTTACCAGAGCATGGCATAAGAGGTGGCATTGATTCATTTTTTTCCAGGCAGCCTCTTGAAGCAGTTTATTCCAGGACTGTATGAAAATCAACTTGTCTTCTTTAATAGGCGATCAAGGAACACTTAAAAAGACTAAATGCATCTTCCAACCGCATTGTAAAGTCAATTACAAGTTGGACTGAGAAGTTAGACATCATAGTAATATGCAGAATTACATTATGTATTGTGAATTAATTTGTACGTATTATTTGGTACGAGAGATCAGTAGGTGGTGGTGGTGCCATTTGTTGGTTTGCCAACTGCCATAGGAGAGGTTTCTTCTACAGTTCCAAACTAGGCATGCGCGATGATACCGGCACGTAATCAGTATCAATTGCAATTAGGAAGAAAAAATATGTGCATATATCGTTACTGACATAGCCAATATGAGTTGGAAAATATTGCTATATCGGAAATCTGCAAAAACCCAATATCGTAAAGTCCCTAATTCAAACTATCAAACTAAAATAAATGTCTAAACAAAAACACAGAAAATATAATATTGTGCTTACAGGTGGCACACAGATACATTTCTAGGTGTACCTTTAAACATGGAGAGTATCCACTCTGAGCAAATCCGTCCTGGACCAAACCTCGGTTGTATTGCTTTTGTCTTTCATCTTTGACTCAACCCACCTCTCTATCACTGCCAACCGAGGCATGGTGTTGTTAAGCAGGCAGTGTTGCTGTAGCAGAGGTAGGTGTGTTAAGAATTATCGCACCTATGCACAACTGACAACCAGCGTCAATAACTGACAGCTTGTCTGTTTTAGGAATTTACTAAAACTGTGGGACAGACAAAGTCTTCTGAAACAGTGACCGAAGGGACTGTTTCGAGACGCCTTCCCACGCTGGTTTGTTCAGATATTAGTTTGAAACTCCATCATCGGAGATTTGAGAGTCCGCTGCTGAAAAGATTGACCTTAATGGGCTTTTCAGGAGCCCAAACCTAGAGGACTAACACTCATAATGTTGAACTTTAAGGTTCATTCTTGACCAAAATAATAGTTTTGACAAAAACAGCATTTTTGAAGCATTTCTTCTGGAGCTTTCCGTCACATCTGGTAGCATTCATCTGAACATGCTGTTTTCTCAGTTGTAAATTGCATCCACTGATGAAGGCCACCAGGATGCAGCTGAAAGCTCTGGAAGAAATCTTATATCAGTAACCAGATTTCTTCTGGAGCTTTCTGCTAATGAAGACTACAATATGCGACCGAGAGAAATCTAGTAAGTGGCCCTTGAGTTAAGATATTTTCTTCTCAAAGCAGACTTACGCACATTACAGGCTTTACAGAAGGTGTAACACTGTAAAAGACTGTTTTTTAATGAATGTTTTATGACGTTCGAGTTTCCCCAACACATTTGAAGATTCACCAAAAGAGTGTGAATTTCATACCATCGTGAAATAGACGGGGACAGATGTACGGAAGAATATTAGGGCCAGGCATAAGCTGGCAAAAAATTAGAGGAGGAATAATTGTCGAAATGTCAAGAATAAAGTCGAACTTTCAGTATATGCGCTAACGCTAGTAGTTTAACTTATTCTCAAAAGTTGATGTTTACTCTCAACATTTTGCCTTTATTCTTGAAACAAATCTTCCTCTTCTGATTTATATTTTCTCATAACTCGACACTAATACTAAAAGACCTAATTATTGACATTTCATCTTTGTTCTTGACATTTTGACTTTATCCTCAAAATACAAAACAAAACTTTTCTCAATTTCTTGCCTGGCTCTATACTCACTGGTAAAAATGACAGCCTTGAAATTTGGGAATTGGTCTATTTTACAAAAATGTTTTGCATTCGTCTGAAAGCATGAGGATATGCATTTGAAACCCTATTTCAAATGTGTAATGATGCCGCTATCATAAAGAAAAAATATGCATCACGTTATGCTATACTGATAAATGGTCTGCAGTAATGTAAGGTAAATGCCATTTGTAGTTACCAGGGTAACACCTATGAAATCATCACTATGGTCCTAGCAAAAGATTTAGCCGAAATATGTCCAAAAGTCTTGTTTCTGAGAAGAAGACCCAAACTTAACTATATTTACAACTTATATCTTTAATTACACTGCTTATTTGAGTGTTGTAGGGCTCTCCTCAGGCAAACGTTGTACATGGGTTACACAAGTTGCTTGTTCTCCCTCAGTGTGTATAATATTGTTTAGCAAGTTTGTCACATATCAATGTCAGGATTGATTCTCTATTATTTTTATTTTTTTTACTCCTTATCACACCAGACACGTGCAGGTTAGGAGTGGACAGACAGCTCGCTGTTCAGAGCTGTCTCCACTGATAAAGAGCCGTGATGCAGGAGTAATCTGTGCTATTGAGCAGCCCAGCTCCCTACTAATACATCACAGGCCCGGACATGTCCTTCAGTACACTGGAGAGCTTCGTCCCAAGTGAATGTTACTGAGCACCAGTCTTCACATTTATAGTTTTCATCGTCCTTTTATCAGGATTTAATGTGAGAGTGTGTGATGACTCAATATTTATTTTGAATTCGAAGTCAGTTTAATTTGCTTTTCCTCTCAACAGACTATTCTAAACACAACAATCAGTTTAGGACTCTATGTTGAAAACATTCAAATAAAAATAAATGAGCAATCAATCACGTATGTTCCTGTTTTTAAACACGGCCCACAAATTACAAAAAGAGAGGATGAACTAAGAAGAACACACACTGAGCTGAAAAGCACAAAATGTTCACCCACACAACTGTCCATCACACGTGTCCCTGTTGCTCTTGTACGGATGTGAGAATCAACTGTGCTCTCTTGTCTTCTAAAACACTGTTATGCAAACCTGTCACTTGTGTCTTTTGGGAAAAACTGGCACACCACAGCTGATACATAAAAAATTCTACTCAAGTGTTTTCTTTTGACATTAGGGGATTTAGCTGTTGGTCAGTGTATAACGAATCTGATAAACTCTTTCTTTTATCAGAGGTGTCATACAGGTACATGTTGAATACAATCCAGTTGCTTTTGCATCTTCAACCTGAGGAAAGCAGGAGTATTGTCAATATTAATGCATTAAGCTTCATTAAGTTGTTTGGCTTTGGCTTGCCCTTGTGTCTGTTGTTGTCAGTGCATGTGGAGAGCTGCACAAACCAACACTGAGTAGTCATTCGGCTCAATTTGACAGAAGTATACAAATCTGTGTATGGTTTTCAATCATTGAAATCAAATGCTAATCATTTCCAAATATTATCTACACTAGCAGCATGGCTCTATAGATGGAAATGTGGAAATGCTAACTTCCGCATTGGCCTACAAAACTGCGTCATCCCTGCATCACTCTTATTTTCTAACTATTTGTTTTCAATCGCTCCTCTCTGTCCTGCTGTTATTACAAACATGTCTGAGGTAACCATGACCCCTCGACTCACCTACAGACCCCCCTCTTTTGTTGAGCCATAACGATTAGCCCCTAAAGGTCTAGGGCTTTATGGGAAATGGCTCCCTGTTTGACTTGTTTCTGCGCTTATGTTTTTAGTTTTTTAGTACATTGTACATTGTAGTTTTTTCAGTGTTCGTTTATTTGTTTTACTTAAGACGTTTTCTCATATAAACTCCGGATTACACCACAGTCACGTAGCCAGTTCGTAATTTGGTCATAAACACTGAGTGTCTTGTTGTTCCTTGCATTTTGTTTGAGAATATCGGCGTCAACCCATACAGACAGAAATCTCTGAATCTCCAGTTAGACATTTTCGTTGCCGTCTACCTCTGAATGACCCCTCTTGGTCACCTTCGGATTTTTGTTTTCTCTGCACAATGAGTGGCACTATTCACACACTCAATCTGACATTACACGGACTTTGTACTAGCGAGATGGCAGGATAAGGTCCGTTTAATGTTTGGACATGTGCGTTCTCACAAACAGTTCCTCCGGGTAATGTCAAGATCATTGCAGGGTTGCAGTGCATGTGTGAAAGGGGCCATTCTGTTTGTCAGTGACACCGCAAACCAGAGATAAATACACAGATGAAACATTACACTATAATTCCACCTAGCAATACTTACTTCTGCAGAAACCTTCAGGCTTTGCACGCATTGAATTGTTTTTGTCTGTTGTCCCAGTCGTCCTGATTCGAGCGCTGCATGGTGCCAACTGTCAGTGCTGCAGGGGTCTTGGCACCCAGTTTGGCTGACAACTGCTGCCGTAGTAGATCTTTCCCCCACTCTCCCTCGAATCTCGTTAATGAAGTGGACACATTGATCAACCTTTGCTCGTGTTTTCTTTCCATTTTATTTAGTCAGGGAGGGGACACTTTAGGGGATTGCGTCTGCCCTGCTTCATTTTATGTTGAGGCTTCCTCCAGATGGCAGGATGTTTGTGTCCCGAATCGATACATTCATTTATATCAACTTATTGTGGTTACTGTATTTCCTATTTACCCAACAGGACAGGTTCATCGTCAAGTTACTCTACATCAGCCTATTACCCTTTTGTCTTATTTGCTTTTAAGTGCATTTAATGACAGGACAGTTAACTTTATATGAGACTCTAAAGCATTAAATTAATTCTCCATGATGTTGTTCTCCCTCTCTCTGCACTAGGACTGAAAAACAGAACCAGAAAAGCCCTGGGCTTACGGAAGAGAGACAAGGATGCAGATGCAACGTGAGTTTGCTCAGACGCGTAACTCAATTAACATGCTGAGTTTTACAACCACCCAACTCTGAAAATAGAGTGTGAATGAATAGGACTGGACATCATAGTTGTTTGGTACTGACCGGAATTGATTCTCTGGCATAGCGAGTATCAAAAACTGTCAAATATTGAATGTTTCGTCAGATTTTTTACCTGTTTTTAAGCTAATTCTCTAATGACATAGTTCCTGATTGCATTCATAAGTTTGTTGATTTTAGACTATTTTATTTAGGCAACGTTCTTGTACTGTTGTTTGTGTTTTGACAACATTTTACATTTGAGCATTTTGACTTGTTTTGTTAAAGAAAGAAGAAAGTGGTATCGTAGAAAACACTGTTTATATTTGTCATAGTAAGAGTGAATCAGTACCAAACTTCTCAATATTGTATTGGCAGTAGTCTTATGATATCGTTTTTTCTTCTTCCTTGTTACTTCAAACAGGAGTTCACCTGACAAAGAAGGAACTGGAAGCGGAAAGAAACGAAATGTATGTACATTTGACATTTTCAGTGAAGATTTTGTGAAGTTTTATCTCTGTTCCTCTCTCTTCTCAGAATTTGTAAAGATTTTGTGCTGTTTCCCCGAAGGAAAACATTAAAATACAGTTGTGATAAAGTGTCGATTCATAATTTTTGACATTGTTACATACTATCGCCGTTGATTCACAGTGTGTTACATTGCAGCTATTACTGCATTTAAAGGATAACTCCTGTTTATTACAACTTGGTTTATGTCTGCCGAGGCAAGAAAAGTGATAAATCAGACAATCTGGCAGGTTGCAAACAAGCCAACATTTTGTCTAAACAACTTAATTTGGGGGTAAAAAAAACTAAAGTTAGCCCATCTGGAATATTGGTGCAAAATAATTCAGCATAACACAAGCTTTTAAACAAAACTGTTCATTCATCTGACTGCTCATATTTCTTGCCCTGTCTTACTTATTTTTAGAAATTTTGCCACAATTTATTTGGTGTATGCAACCTTATTTATTATTATTTTTCCATTTCGAAAGTCAGATAATTTGACTTCGTTTGACGTAGGCTTTATGATGCTCTCCTTTTATTATTCTGTAATTTCACAATTTCTTCACTAGAAAAAGGCCAATGGAGCACCCAATGGTTTCTATGGGGAGATTGACTGGGACAGATATGTAAGTATGCGCAGCCTACTCCTGGTTTTACTTGCTACTCTTCCCTTTCCATATTTCTGACCAAGCATATTTGCAATGAGTGTCACATAACGCTAAGTTTAAAATGACTGAGTAAACAGTGCAAATAGAGTGCTAGCTTCATATTCTGTGAGTCAGCAGGAGCTTCAGCTAGGAAGCTGACCATCTCAGGCAAGACATCTGTGAAATCTGATGCTCATTTATATGCAGAGCTGCTCACAGGAAAGAGTTTAGTGACGCCTCTGTTACTGTACAGTGTGTGACAGACTGGAACTGACTGTCAACTTTCTCCTCTCTCTTTTCCAGGCCTCTCCTGACGTGGACGAGGAGGGCTTCAGCCTCCGGCCCGGTGACGAGGGCGATGATATCCTTTCAGTGAAGAGAGGAAGCAGTCTTGGGACTCGTCTCCTGCAAAAACTATTGACCTGTTTGGCTGAGTGACTCATTGGATGGGTGCTTCTCCGCATTAAATAGGCCAAATCAATAGTCCCTCCCTCTCTTGCCACATTACATGTGTATGTCCCTGCAGCTGCAAAAAAAGAAGAAGAAATGAGCAGGAGCCGGACTAGAGCTTTGATTCTCTGCCCGAACCCGATTAGGGCTGACCCGACCTCCCGGGTCCGGGTCAGGCTTTCATTTCTCATAATTCTCCAGGGCTTGAATCGGGTCAGGTTTGCTCAAAAATGTTTCTATTATATAATGTTTTACAATCTCTACTTAATATATACTGTATGTTAATGGAATATGACTGTATATATATACATATATATATATATATATATATATA
>CALSCE010009356.1:2747289-2773665 GCA_943593645.1 Bovichtus variegatus
ATATATATATATATATATATACATATATTATTTATGTATATATATGTGTATATATATTACTCTTTGTTTTTTTTTTTTCATTATTATGTATTTATAATGGAAATTCAGGTTTTTAATCAGGCTCGGGCCCAAAGCTCTAAAGCTCACTGGCATTTTAAGTTTTTGCCTTATCAATGATTTATAAGTAAGTGGCTATAAATTTGAATGGATTCATAGTGAGCTGGTTTTATGGAGACTTACCCCGAGCAGGATGATTTAGCTGAGACGGAGCAGGACTGTCAGTTACAGCAGGTGTAATATAGTTAACTGGGACGCAGCAGACAGAGACACACAGCGGACATCTCACTCTCACTCTCATTTTAAAGAGTATGTTATCTTTAAATGATGCAGAAGATTGCATTGGCATCCATCTTTTACATTATTGCCCTTTGTCCTTGACACATAATCACCAGCTTCCAAAGGAAAGCACTTTTTCTCCTCTAGCGACTCCGAGGACGACGAGGAAAGCAAGAAGAAGTTCAAAATTAAGATCAAGCCGCTGGTGGCGGACAGTGCCAAGTGTGTCCCTTCGTCTATGGACGAGCTGAAAGCCTCGGTGGGAGGCCTGGCACTCTCTCCATCTCTGGTGAGCGCTGCTGATCAGCACTCTTGTTCTGCTACACAGTACTGAAGATTTAATATCTTGTAACAGCTGTTGAATTCTGTCTTACACCCGCTCTTGTGTTTGTCTTCTCCTCTCATATATCTGCTGTCATCTTGAAGAAGAGAAGTCCGGTAAGCCTGTCAATCATTTTCACACGTGTATCACCAGCGACAGGGATCGCACGGCATGAATTCACTTGGCTCTTGGCATGCAGTTTCTGTCTCACCCTCAGCGTCCTTTCTGCCCTTTCTAGGCCGTAAAAGACCTCACTTCTTTTTGTTGACTTTTTTTCTGTTTAGCTACAGCTTTACTTGAACCTGTATGGCAAAGTGTCTTTGTTACATAATGCAAAGTATGTGACGCCGGTATTGTCCTCATAATTTCAGTGGTGTTATGGCTCATGTTGCATTATTAAGGCTTTGCGCAAGTAAAGGGCTGTGTGTGTGTGTGTGTGTGTGTGTGTGTGTGTGTGTGTGTGTGTGTGTGTGTGTGTGCAGTTTTTAGTAGTTGGTGTCCATTTGACTGATTTGTCACTCACTCTCTGACCCAGGTCTGTTCTCTCTTCCTTTTTGCTGGTCTCAGAGACGCAGCCCGGTGAGTTTCTTACACCATCTGCTGGCTGTTCCAAAGCCGACAGCCTGAAACACAGCGTTCTGATCTCCTGATCTGTAGTGCAGAAAGTAAAAGGATAGCAAAATGAGAATAATCCATCTTCATCAATCATGATTCAGTCTTAAAGGGTAACTTTAGTATTTTTCAACCTGGACTCTATTTTCCCATGTTTTCAGGTCTAAGTGACTGATGGGGACAAACATTTCAGAAACTGTTCCAGTATTGAGGGAGAGCGCTGCAGCCGCTAAACTGGCTGCAATGTAATCGCTCAATGTGCGTCCACTAAAAGTGCTTGTTTTTGCCGCTGACCGGCTCAGATTGTTATTATAAGTCTTTGGAAAGTACCCTACAGAGAAAACTTTTTTTCTTTACCTTTTACTTTATCCGCTGTTTGTTATTGTGTCTAACCAAGTCTCGCTCAAGGAGAAGTCTCGTTCTAAAAAGTTCCCGCCGCATCCACATTGTTGAAATCAGCTAAATATTGATCCATGGAATCTTTTACATAACATTAAGCAATGCTTTCTGTACTCCAATACAACAAACTGTGACAACACCCGCTCTCCTGTCTGCAACTCTCGCTCACGTTTCCAACGTCTTCTTCCGGCAACAAGTCACATGACACAATAACAAACAGCGGATCAAGTGAGGTAAGGAAAAATGTTTTATTTCCCTGTAGAGTCCTTTCCAAAATGTCTTCAGACACCTAATAACAATGTGAGCCCGTCAGTGGCAAAAACAAGCACTTTTAGTGGACGTACACTGACAGTGTGTAACTTTGCAGCATGTTTAGCGGCTGCAGAGTTCTCGCTCAGTCCTGGACCAATTACAAAAATGGTTGTACTCATTAGTCACTTAGACTCAAAAACATGGGAACAGAGGGTCCAGGTAAAAAAATACCAAAGTTACCCTTTAAGTCTCACATTTGTAATTGTTTGGACATTTATATTGTCAGTATCCTTATTTTATTTTGTGTTTGGATTCTATATTTTACAGGGGCAGATAAAAAGGAATTTGTCCTGTAAGTACACCTTTTGCTTACACATTTTGCTAACAAAGAATGTATGAATAGGAGGGGGGGGATTAAAATGTATTAATCAGATATTATCTTAATGGAATTTGACACATTAAACATAAACATTAACAAATTATTTTAACATAAACATCACAGCAGCTCATAGTTTCTAGCCAGTTTCAAATCTTTCAAATTTAATTTCCAAAAAAATCAATGACGGGGCTCCACAAGTGTGCAAAGTTCTTGTCTTTCCTTTATACAACATAAGTTAGTTAACTAATTAGCATTAACCACAAAGTACAGCTGAGGCTGACGGGAAGCCAGATCTGCATGTGTTGATCATTAACCAAAGTGTTGGACACAAACTGTTGACACAAAGTTTTGACCTGATGATGGCTCTTGATGAAAAGTTAAGGCAGCACCAAAGTGATTGAAATTCACCTGAGGGGAACATGAATGTTTGTATCAAATTGTGTGACAATCCATCCAATAGTTATTTCAGTCTGGACCAAAGTGGTGGACCAACGGATATTGCCGCCCCTAGAGCCACGCCACTAAAGGCTATAAATAAGCTTTTTGTGATAGTTCAATAGAGCAACAGTTGAGTTTTTGTTATGTTTCTCGCAGGTGAAGAGATTGCCAGACCCAGACGCTCCACCCCCACACCAAGTCCTGCCCCTGAGACGCCAAGGTCTGTCGTTCTTTTAGCAATACTGACCAACTGACTGAAATGAAAACCTCTCATTCAGTCTGTATGTTATTGGTACTCCTACTTAAAAAAAAAAAAAAGTAGAAACAGTTTGTGTGTGTCTTCTCTTGCAGTGACAGGCTGTCGCAGAATGTCCCTGCCTTTTTTGGGCTGCCTTCAGAGACCAAATATGCCAGATATGATGGTCTGTGCCCCGTCCATATTACATCACATGAAGTGATGCCAAGCACGTCATGTATCAGGTGCCGTATACAAAGGTGACATTTAGTGTTTCTTTTTCATCCTATCACAGTGGTCCCTACTGACGTGTGGGGAGAATCGAGACCGCGCTCAGAATCACCGCTGAGCAGAAGTTTCCCAACAGGAGGTGAGCTAGCATCAATGAACCTCTGTATGCATTAGAAACATACCTATAACGCATTATAATCTGCTTAAAGCACTGTATAATCACAGCTATAAGCACTCACTATAACTGCTGGTCACTCACTGACATATAAGATTTAATGATATTTTTAATTAAAGCAAACAATGAGTCCTTATAGTGACTTATAATCACAATAAAATGCATTATAACAGTGATTATAATGTGTAATTACAATACACTGATCCTTGTGAAAAGAAAATGCTTTAGGATTATTGGTATAAAGCATTATGAATATTTATGAGGGCTTATAACTAGAATTATACAGTGCTATAAACAGTTTATAACTCATTATGGACATGGGCGTCGTAGAAAGTGCGGCCACCATCAGTACTGTGATGCTGAACTGGCCTGTGCTGTCATCCTTGTTGCAGCTCCTCCTCCGCTTCCTCCAAAAAACATTCCATCAAGAAGTCATTACGGCTATTCTTCGGACTCTGCCGGTACATTTACAGCGTTGTAATTCAATCATACGGATAATCCCATGACTGCTTTGATCTAAATGCTACCTCAAACTCTTTGCAGTTGATTTACCCAATGGAAGGGCAGCTCGCAGGTCTGCCCCCATCTACCTGAACGTGCTGTCCCCCGCCTCTTACCGGGGCTCCCCGGCCCCTGACCTGGACGACGTGTTCGGCCCCCTGGACGGCACCCGCACCAGTGAGGAAGCGGTGTCTCCCAGATGGGTTACTTTCACCAGCGACAGACCCCCGCCGCCTGATGAGCCCGCTCCCCCTCCGCCACCAGACTCTCCTCCTCCAGACACGCCCTCGTCCACCCCCTCCACACCCTGCCTCTCTCCAGGACCGCCGCCAAACGAGCCCCCGCCTTCACCTCCGTCTCTCTCTCCCGGGTCTCCTCCTCATTTCACGCCGCCAGAATCACCCCCCTCCATCATGCTCAGACCTCCCCCTCCAGATGAACCAGCCCCTCCCCTGCCTCCCGACTTCTCCCCCTCCAACTCGCCTCCTATGTGCTTCGACGACGATGCGATCGACGAGGAGGTGCTGCAGTTTGCAGAGTACTCTTCGTCCCCCGCGCCAACCAGCCCCGTGCCCCCTCTGCCAGCAGAGCGGAGGTCTCCTCGGACGGGAGTCACATCTCCCCTGGTCCTGGGGGGCGTGGGGGGAAAGAGGACTCCAGAGGGAGCATACCTGAGAGATGATATCCCAGACTTTGTGGGTTCACCCAGAGAGCTGACGCCGAGCTTTAGGGGCACGCCTCCTCCTCTCCCTCCAACCACCTACAGGTCTATTATGTCTTCCCCGGGGCCCTCCTCAGGCAGCAGTGAGTACTCTTTCTAAATGTTTACAGTGGGTCATTATGCTGCCTGCACACGAAGCATGATTGGAACATCAGTGTATTTAATCTTTGGAGTGTCCTTTAGCTTTGATTGGGAGTGAAAGGTGAGAATACCGCATGATTATCGTGGCCCAATGAACTCACCATAACGATGTCTTTAACTGTGTTTATTGTTCGTTTTCTCTCTTTTTTGGCAAATGAATTGAACTCAAAATACGAGTGTTGGGAGGTAGAGAGAGTCTGTAACTATAACTGTAGTGAAAAGGTAACCAGATGAACAGACAAAGCAAACTTACAAAGTGAGAACATAAAGAAACCGAAATGGTTTAAGAGGTGCTGGATTATTAACACAATATCATATTGATATAGACACATAAATATATACACATTATCATACGTGTATTATTAACATGATATCACTATTGAATTTTTTTAATTCCCGTATATCGCAACAATCCTATTCGGATGTTTGATTCTGCAGCAAAGTGCGGCCAAACTAAAGTTGGGGTAGTTCAACTTTTTGCGCCGATTTGCAGCCAGAGAATACGCGCCTCCCGTCCACGCAAGAGGGTAATTCTTGCGGCGAGCCACACTTTGCTGCCGCGCTGCCTGGTGTGATCTGGTCGGTCTTAGCTTGGGATGTAATCTGAACCAGCTACAGGACACACGTCACCATCTCATGAGCAGCAGTCACTTTTTTATGTTTGCCTTTTGTTTTTCAGTAAATATACAGCTTTATATAGGCTTAATGTTTCCAGGTTGTGATTACTTTTTTGACGAACATAGATGTAAACTGAAATTGAACTTGGTTGGCGGACACATAAAACCGCTAGGTGGTAATTCTAGTTTGGTATTTTGACTCAATTAATCCTTTTTTTATGTAGGAAACTTTTTTTCAAAGCCTCAAAGTTTTACAAGCAACTGATACAGTGACAACATGAGTTCAATTCTAATATAGCAACATGATGTTAATACAGTCAAGAGAAATAATGATTATGATGCTTACAAAAACTATTTTAGGAATGTATTTTATGCTTATTTTACCAACAATCAGACAGATTCCTTGTATCTGGTTGTAACTGTCTGTTTAAAATAAGTAAAATAAGTGTCATGTGCTGATTTGAAGTAAATGGGTTTCTTACTGACATCTAGTGTTATGATTATGAGGTAACAGTCTCTGTGTTCGTCATCCTTAGTAATTCTGCCAGATTACATACTTCTTTACTATTCTCCCACTGACCACTGACAAAGAAGCTCCAGTTATGTAAAAAGGTGATTATTACAGAAAGCAGACGTCCCATGTCAGACCCACAACACTGCTCAGAAGTGCTTTTCTGGCATCTAAGAAGCAGACAGACAGCTGCCCTCTTTATGTTTTGCTCCTGAAAAGATTTATAAGTAAGAGGTGATTTGTGTAAATGAGTTACCGTAATTGTAGAAGTGATATCTGGTAAAATATCACAGAAAGCTCCTCAAAATCTTCATGGTCACAAGTTAAGGGCTGTCCACACCAAGAACGATTGCTATAAAGATAACTAAAAAAATCCTTAGAACTCAAGTGGATAGCTGAGTCCACACAACGTACGATATCTGTTGCGTCACTATCAATGATAGAAACACTGACAGCCAATCAAAATCCTTCCAAATGACAGGCGTCACGTTCAGATGACACTGCGGAGAGACTCCACTGATCACCTCCTAATGATCAATAATCAATTAATAATCTGTCTTTACTGTCTCAAGCATGCTGCGGTGAGGCCATGCAAAACTCGCTCTGTGAAAGTGACATGAGTGGAAATGTCGGAGCTGATGTTGAACGATAATCTCTCTCACTGTGATCTGAAGGCAGTGCTAACCACAGACACTGGTATGTGCCGCAGGCCCCTCGTCCCCAGCTCGTCCCGCCACGCCTCAGTCCCGAGGCAGTCCGGTCCCTCCGCCTCCTCCTCCTCGACCGTCCTCGCGACCAAAGCTGCCCCCGGGGAAACCAATCACAGACCTGGTACATGTGAAGTGTCCTTCATTTCTCTAACTCTGTGTTCGCCTTCCTCTACTTTGATCGCGGTGTATTCTGGTCAAAAACAGGTAAAAACTGATTTATTCATTCAATTGTCGTTGTGTGCTGTCTCCAGACTCGGCCCTTCAGTCCGCCGGTATCAGGCAGCCCCCCGCCTTTCGCCCCCCTGGCGCGGGCAGAGAGCTCTTCCTCCATCTCTTCCATTAACTTACACAGCACAGCGTCCACTCCAACCTTAGGAAGGGACCTTAACATGTCCGCCGCAGGTACACCACAAACAAGCCATTGTGCTCTTCCTGTTTTTCTTCAGCCTCACACCTCAGTGTGTGTGTGTGTCCATGTTGTCTGTCGCTCATCATCGTGTCCTTGCCTCACAGTCTTGTCCCTCTCCATGATTCTCTCCTCCTCATGTCTCTGCTCACTCAGAGGCCTCACAGCCTCTGGTATGGTTTGACCACGGCAGGTTTTATTTAGCTTTTGAAGGTGAGTCGAGCCAGAACGCTAACGTAGTCCCACCAGTGCATGGGCTGCCCTCTCCACGTTCATGTTCACTGAGCCAGAATATTGCTGCCCATCCCATCCCCTCCTCACTCACCGAGAATCTGCTTTCTAGATGGATCGTTCAGTTTTTTTTTTTGTTTTATCAGGGTACCCGCGGGGTCTTAAAAGAAGCATTATTCTCAAAATAAGCCCTTATTGGTATTGAGTATCAGGTATTGCATTTTATTTACAAAGGTCTTACATTTCTTTATTATATAAATACCGTAACATCTTATTTAACTGTCAAATGTATGAAATATTTTGTGTGTCTGTATGACCTCTGGCTGTCAGTTGTCAGAAGCGAAAAAACAAAACGCCTCGCACCTGGCCACGATCAACGTTAGCTCGTCGCCTCAGAACGGACAAGTGTTGTTTTAACATTAACGGAAGCAGATCTCCGAAGACTTATAGGCTCTTGTGTCTCGTGACAATCACTGACACACACAGTTAAAAAGGTTTTAAATTGAACTTGGAGAACCCTGGGGGTACCCTGTTTATACTCCTCCCCTATCCTTTGCGTCCAACCCGTAGCTGAACATTTGAGCCAAGAGAATAGACATAGTCCGAGTGTATTTCAGGTGTGTTTTGTGTGTGTGTTTTCATCAGGATGCTCCAGAGGACCCAGTCCGCTCACCATGGGACCCCAGGACACTCTGCCAGTGGCAGCTGCCTTCACAGAAACCATCAATGCTTACTTCAAAGGCGCAGACCCCAGCAAGTAGGCCGACATTTTCCTATTTTGGACAGTCAAAGTCATTTATCTCCATGTTATGCTTGAGATTTGCATTACCCGTCTAATGATCAGTATGCGTTGGTGCAACTTAAGAAATGATGGAACACATGAGACAGTTTTTTATTTTGTCAAGAGTAGCAAGATCAAAATAAACTCATTCCTGTCAGCTACAAACTGACTTTGCACTTGAGTTTCAACACTAAAGGGATTCTGGGAGTGTGATTTTTGTTGTTCTTGTTGTTGTTGTTGATCATGATGTCTGAGCTCTGCCTCCTCACTCCCTCTGTCCCAGATGTGTTGTGAAGATCACAGGAGAGATGGTGCTGTCCTTCCCCGCGGGCATCACCAGGCATTTTGCCAGCCACCCAACTCAACCCATCCTCACCTTTTGCATCAGCAACTACAGCCGACTGGAGCAGGTCCTTCCTAACCCACAGCTGTTGTGCTGGTAAGAATAACATTACAGGCAAACACACACACGATGTGATCACTGGTCTTTGTTTCTATAATACGTGCATGTCGGGCTGGGCGATATGGCTTTTAGTAATATCTCGATATTTTTAGGCTATGCCACGATATAGGAGATATGTCTCGATATTTTCTCTAAAATAACATACCTGTTTGATTTAACCCTTTGATGCGTGTGATCATTCTAGTAAACACTCTGAGGTGGTGTTTGTCATTTTTAAGTAATTATTAAGTCAGAGTAATTATTCAGACAGTTGAAATCATTTTTTTCTCTGAAATACAGTTTACAGGCAGTAGTTTACTTTTTTTCTTATTATCAATCATTTGATTTTATTATTTTATATTAATTATATTTAAATTATATTATAATTTATTTATGTATTTATTATTAGCTAACTGTCTCACTGACCTTGCCTATCACGTTCACCAGAAGGTCACTTTTATTTATAATTCAGCTCTTACTGTAATACCTAGTATGTACACGTACCACAAAACAATTCGGGGGCTAGTTTGACCTTCTTTTTTTCTAAGTGGAGGCTAGTATCTTCCATTACCGTTTCTGACCTCAGCATGTATAAACTCTCTTTGGCGCTTCACTTCTTCCCTCCAGATATAGATAGATACGCACTTCCATGCTCATACACCACACACACCCGCCCGGGAGAGTGTGTCTGTGTCTCAGAGAAGCTGAACGCCAAAGCTTCATGCTGACACCTTAAAGAAAAAAGTGTATTCATAGTGACAATTAATATTTGTGCTCAATTTTTATGATATAGTCATTTACTACATCCCATGTATTACAAGCCGCAATACCCCAAGTATATTCCATATATCGCCCACCCCTACGTACATGATATACGTATCTAATTATGGTGCTCACATGATTGGTGGAGTAGATTGTCTGAATCAAATATGTGCCTCTCATCCCTCAGTGATTCCACAACAGACAGTGTAGACACAAAGGAGTTCTGGGTGAATATGCCAAACCTGATGAGCCATCTGAAAAAAGTGGCTGAACAGAAGCCTCAGGCGACATACTACAACGTGGACATGATCAAATATCAGGTTTCAAATATCCATTTGTCTTTGCATCTAGTCAATCCAACTATAGTATCCATCCATCCATATTATCTCACCGCCTTGTGTTTCCGTGTGTCTCAGGTGTCGGCAGAGGGGATCCAGTCCTCTCCTCTGAACCTGGCAGTGAGCTGGCGAGGCGATGCCACCAACACAGACCTTAGAATTGACTACAAATACAACACAGAGGCCATGGCCGCCCCCGTGCCACTACACAACATCCAGTTCCTGGTTCCTGTGGATGGAGGCATCGCCAGACTCCAGGCCATGATCCCTCCCGCCACCTGGTAAGGACTCCTTGCATTAAGGGAAGTACAGCACCAAATCTTAAATAATGTATCTGGTGTACTTCTAGTGCTAAATTAGCCCCATTTTTGACGCTTCTGCCGCATCAAAAATTTCCAAAGTGGACAATTTCATCTGTGTAAAAACTATCTTCAAGTTTTCCTGTATCAATTAACTTAGGCCAAAATTATTTGCGATGGCTTAAAGAAATGCTTCCACCACATAATGACTATTTGTATATCAATCACTCACCCCATGTTACCTTGAATTCTTGAAGAAAAATTGGTTTACCTCGCATGCCTGAACGAGGAGTAGAAAATGGAGAAAATTCTATCATTAAAACCTTATTATTTAAAACACTTAGAGTAGCAGGCGCGCTACTCGTCCATGCGAGTAATGTTTATGCTGTTTAAAATAGTGCTGTTTTAGTGAAAAGTCATGTGTCTGTGAAGTGGTGAGCATACGACTGTATAAATGACTTTTGGATTATACTGCACGGGTTGTGTGAGAGTTTGGAAACAGATGTTTTGATGTAGTTTTGCTGTTGTTAAACACGACCTCCATTTTTTCCGTTTTTTGATTCTTCGTTCACCATGGAGGCTTGTGAGAAAAACAAAGTTTTCTTCAAGAATTCAAGGTAACACTGGGTGAGTAATTGATATACAAATGGTAATTTTGTGGGTGAGATGTTCCTTTAATGCATATCAGGCCGCAACATGTCCTCTGTAATGTGGAATTACTTTCTCATAAAGGAATCCAGAGCAGCAGACGATACAGTGGAAAATCCCCAGTCTCTCTCATAGATCTGAAAATGGAGGTAAATGTTAATTTTTTTGGTCATTCATGTCCTTACATAATCTTCTTGTTAAAGTCCCCTCCTCTCAAATGTGTTTTTCTTATGTTAATGTCCCCTAAGATGTCTGACCTTGACTGTCTTGTATCTGTGCAAAGTTTGTCACCAGAGAGGTGTTTTCACATTCCTGTCCATGCACTTCCCTTAAAATCTGAGATTCAAATTTACCCCGGGGAAGCTAGATAAAAATTTTTTTTTAAAAACTCCTCTCAAACCTGTATGTGTGTTCTACAGGAGTTGGGGCTCTTCTGGGCCGGTTCCAGATGACAGAAGGTCCCTGCAAACCCTCACAGCTGGCAGTCCAGTTCAGCAGTGAGGGCTGCACTCTGTCAGGGTGCGACATCCAGCTGGTTGGGACTGGCTACCGGCTCTCGCTGATCAAGAAGAGATTTGCTGCAGGTCAGTTTGAGAATCAGATATGTGTGTGACCTCTTTGGTGAAGTCATGTAAGGCCCTGTTCACACCTGGTATTAACATGTGATCCGATCACAAGTGGACAGCTCGAAGTACAGGTGTGAAGTTACCCAAGATGCATTCAGGAAACACTGCAACACTGCCAGCGCTGGGCCTTGTTCCGGCTCAGCTCAAGTCTCTTTGGCTGCTGACTGGGGCTCCGTCTGACGGATGCGGGCTGCTCTCCTGGCTGCTCTCCTGGCTGCTCTCCTGGCTGCGCCGCCACCGGGAAGATGAGACGAATATGCGGGTCGTTTTTTCTAGTTTCTGCTACTTTGGATTTAGTCCAATAAACACGTTACACAGAAACTGAAATTATTTTACGTTCTTATTTTCTTTCTTTTTTTCTTTCTTTTTTTTAACCACACTGTTGATTTGACACATTTGTTCTTTGCAAGTGAAAGTTGCGTACGCGTTTATGCATATACATTACATATGTAGAGCGGGGAAATAAGATCTGATCACAAGCGGTCACTTGAGACACATGTGGAGACCCATGTTAGTGGTGTGAACAGGGCCTAAATACACACATACACTTCACGCTGGACCTCTCCACTTCTCTGATATGTTTCCTTTTTACTTCACAGGGAAATATTTGGCGGATAATTAGTGGACCTGTTTGTGAAACGGAACCAAAAGAATCAATGGCTTTTGACTGTGAAGACTATGGATCCATCCCATGTTTAGTGCATTTGAAACCTCACTTTAAGCAACCATTAGAATTAATGGTTGATATTTAACAGAATAACACAACAAACCCGCACACAAACACACACACACACACGCACACACACACACACACATACAGTATTTGACTTCATGACATCATATTCAGTAGACCGACTGCTGCTGAATTTATGCAAGTAAATACAAATGATTAGTTTTGTGCACTTGGAACACTTATGGGCTTATATGGAGTGAAACATAGGGAAACCCTGATTCTTTGTTCTTGTTAACATAATTGTGGATTCACACAGTGATCCAGCCTTATTCATTGCAGTTTCCTTTGTCTAACTGGTTGTCATTGCAACATGCACTGTAAAAGATAATGTGAATAGATTATATAATACAACCTTAAACAAGGTGGAAAAGACTGGAAAATGTAAAAAAGAAAAAGTGTAGTATAGAGTTGCTTTGCAGTTTTATTCCAATAAGTTATAGATTCCATGGTAATATCTGATTTACACTGCCACCTCAAATCAGATTTATTTTCCACCATGTGTGACCGATCTTTATCGTTGTCTAAGCAGAATTTCTGTTTCTGTGTAGGCAGCCTTTGACACGTCACAGCCCATTCTATCAGTCTTGTGATTGAAGGTGATTGGTCAGTTCACAGTTCAAAGTGACCCGCAGCGCTGGACTAACATCAGCACTCTTAATCTGAAGGTGCTTTTTATATGGAATGATATTTGTGCCTCAATCCGGATCGCAGGATGGGGAATTTTGAGCACAGTAAAACTTTATTTACCAGCACATTAATTACATTTTGTAGAGAATTTATCTTGTGTATATATATATATATATATATATATATAGTTGTATTAACACTGGATCACATAATTACTTTTAAATGAATGAGGTTGCTGTTGTGGTTGACTCTCACGGCTCTCATAGCATTGCTTTTGGCTGCAGCGCGGCAGTTGTTTTCAGACAAAAAGCTCTGTACACTACCTGCCCAGCACCAAACAGCACACATCAGAGTTAGCAACTAGCTGGCAAATATTGTGGAACGTTTAGCAGCTATAAAGCCAGATTTTCCCTTAGAAGCTGGTAGAGATTACAAACAGAACCAAAAGTAGAGTAAAGATTGAACTTGTATTTATCAGGTGGCCAGAAACAGGACTCTAAATGAATACTAATGTCACTGTGTCTGCTGGATGTGTTAATATGGTAAACTGTTTGCCAACAGTTCACCACATCAACTTAAAAGGTGATACAATGTAAGTGTTATGTCCACAGCTGTTTTCCGCTGCCCACAAGTGGCCAAAGAAATCATCAAATTGCAGGTTTGAATCAACATAAAGTTAGCCAGCTAGCTTAGTTAGCTCCTGCATATCTGGCAGACGTTAGCTAGCTACCTACCAAGACAGCTAGTCTGCATACAGACTAACATTCAAACAGAATAAAAAAAAATAAAGTTTCATAAAATCGAGTATGTCACCAAATTTGTATAAAGTAAACTTTATGTGTGGCTGCTCAACATTCTGCTATCAGATACTACCAATGATTGTGCACTTGTTGTGGTTAAAAGCAGATGAGATTTTATTTTGCTCAAATTAAAACATTTTTGAGTGATGATCATTTTTAGGGATGCACAATATGGATATTTTTTGTGCACCCCTAATAATTTCTTGACAAAAAAAATGTATGTACTCGAAAAGAAATCTTCATTTTGTCCCATTCTGCGATCAGGATCGAAGCACATATATTTAATGCTATACTTTTACACTTGCAGCCTTTTAACACTATGTTGATGGTATTTTGCCGTTAACGGATCATGTGATCAAAGAGTTGAAACTGTTAGTAAATCAGTTGCAGCAGTTTGACCTGCTGATGAACAAAACGCATTATATTACCATTATGGGCACGTGCAATGCTGAGGTACAACTTCCCCACATCACAGGACTTTAAATGGTATTTGTGGTGGTGTGCGAATGGTCAAATTTTGTAACAAAAAGGCGATACTTGTGTGGAAAAACAGAAGCTGCTACTTTCACTGGAAGAGTTTGGTTAATGTATTCTGTTAATGTTACAGAAATTATGTTTGAAAGGGCCTTAAGACGCATACAGAGCCAGACATGAGTGCCATACGGTGGGGAGAAGGAGCTATAAGTTTCAAGAGAAATCTAGAGGGGGCCTGGGCTGACGATTGTTGAGTTTTCTTCGATGCTGCTTAAAAACTCGGCCAATTCCTTTGACCATGATCTTTGATAGAGGTGGTGACGAGGATTATTGGGGACATCACAGAGTAAATGAAAAGAAATGTCTATCAAGAGGACAGCACTATTCATGTCCCTGTTTTATTTTCTTCCTTTCTTCCCCCACGTTGAATAAATGTTTTATCATTTTCTAATAGCAATATTTAATTGTAAAAAGTGTACATAAAAAGCTATGTTTCAAATATTTCTCTGGGCATATGGATGTGTCTGTGATTGTCTCTTGGTTTATTGATGTCAGCACTCATAATGAATTAGGTTTTTATGTAACAACACCGCCACTCTACATCTATTGTTTTACATGTGGGTTTCTTGTTCCAAAAAAAGAAGTGATACTGTTGATGAATAACTCCAAACGGTGCCGCATGAAATCTGCATTTGTCCATTCCAGTCTTATCAATGCAATACCAATTTATCCATTTCAATAAGGTCATGATACGTGTGTTATTGTATAATCGTGCTATGAGAGGAGACTTTTTGCCTTCACTTAAACCTCCACTCTCTGTTTTGCTGTTGTTGCACCTTCAGAAACTCATTGTCAATAAATTTGGCATGTATTCATTGATATTTCCATTCCATGCATCTGATATAGGTGTTTGACATTCTCCTGTGTTTGACTTGCACACAAAACACACCTTAAATTTTATTAATAAAACAACTCATGGGCTCATGTCACATATGTGTTTAAACATCACATTTTATACAATGTTTTAATGTGTTGACTCACAGTTTCGGCCTAGGTGTAATATTTTATTTTGTTCTTAGAAAAAGAAAAAACATTCTTTCAGTTAATTAAGAAAAACTGTTTTCCGTGTTTCTGTTTATTATGCTTATGTTTTTCTTTGCCTTATTTTTGAGCATACAATTAAGTTTATTTTTTCTACAACTTTTTGGCTGTATTCTTTTCACTGCATTAGACACAGAATATGCAAACATGTCATGTAAATTTCCCATCCAAAGATTTTGAAAGTAAATATATGAAAAAATCAATATAATGTAATACCTGTTTTACTTGGTAATAAAGAAAAGGAAATATGAGACATGTATCTCCCACTCATTTGTTCAAAGATAGAAAAGTATACTTTGGGGATATTGGCCAGACTGTAAAATGACACATGTTCTGGTAAAAGTGAATTTCTCAACCAGATTTTCACTGTTAAACAAAGAATATTTGTATTATTATTCTTCATGATTAATTAAGTTCCACAAAGCCTCCACTGGGCCATAGTATGGTATGGGGACATATTGTTATTTGGCTAATTGAGAAAACAATCTCACTACAAGGCCCATTTTGTCAACTCTTTTGGAGGCACTTGAACGTCTCACATGTGAGTTTATTCTTGATCTTGGAAACAGACCTTGTGGTGAACTTGTTTCTCAACTGCTTTTTTCAAAAGTCAACAATAATCTGAATTTAGAACCAGTTAGTGGCTTTTTTTTTTTTTTTGCAGGAGCGTTCAACCACATCTCACAGACCTCAGTTATGAATAATGCGTCAGTAAAATAGTCATTTTATTGTCAATATAAACAAACAGTGAGGCAGCAGCAAGCCCCGCCCCCTGACTGATGGTTCATGGTTACCGTGACAACAACACCCAGCTCTTCGGGGCTAACTACTTTGTTCTGCTCGGTTCAACAGGTCCTGAAATCGGTAAAAACGTGTTCAATTTCCCTCAGTAACATGTTCTGTATGACCCATTTGACACGACATAATCTGTCAAACTATACTGTTGTCAAAGTTAACCAAAATAATAATAATGGGTTTATGAAGGACCAACTCCTGACTGCTAGCATACATGTTGACCTAACGTTACCCAGAAGAGCCAGCATAGCAATGCTAAACAGTTTTAAACTCTAGCAGTGGGTTTTTATTTCGGCTATATGTGTTTGACACTTACCTACCGTGTATATGTTTAACTAGATATTCGTTGAGCTAACGTCAAGTCAATATATTTAGGTTGTCGTCCTGTGAAGACAAATTGCCATGTCAGACCCGCTGAAAGACAAATCCCAAAGAAGAGAGAAGAGGACAGGCAAGGTGTCCTCAGAGGGAAGCCATGGAGTCAGAGGCAAGGAGACGACTGGCAGGACCAAGGAGTGAGTAGACCGAGCAGTTCATGTGGGCAGATCTCAACCTTTTATCATTCTTGTATCGTTGTCATCTTTATTAATCATACCGAATACATGTGTCGCCTCTATGTTTGGTTGAGAAGTTTTACTCCGCTCTTCTCAAATGACTTGGAGCTCAGTCAACCACAGTGTCTACATAGCATGGCCCCCTTTTCCCTTGTCATTTCTTCAATCGGATCATGTCTTTCAGCTCTATAAGTACTGTGTCGTACATAGATGAACTGGCACACCATGATGACAACGCTCGGATGGTCATAACAATGGAGAACTCCTACCAGATGGGTGAGGAAATATTCACCTGTAGGGCAGACATGCTGCACCACAGCATCATCAGCGACTACAGATGTATACTTAAGCCTGTCCCGATAACTACTTTTGTTGGACAATATATCGTCCCAGAAATAATTGCGATAAACAATATTATTGTTATTTTAAGACCATTTTAAGCCACTGATGATGATGCAAGTACACCCTTTCTAAGAGCAAGGAACTTCTCTTTAGACATCACAATTGGAATGTGAAAAAAATATATGATAATATCCTAAAAGAATAAAACAATGTGGACTCAAAAATGGACCCTTTGTTAAATCTGTTAACAAAAATGCGTAATGTCTGCACAAAGGCCAAGTCTTGTGATGGAAAGTGTTTATTCTGGCATCATGTTGGCTATAATGTTAGTGACTTTCTTCTGTCAACAAACTGACATGTAAACACAACAAGCAATATCATGGTCAGCAAAAGTGTTCAAAGTCATGTGCCTATATTGTACAATAAGTCGATAATGTAAATATGATCGAAGTCGTTCAATGTATCGTACGATAAATCGATAACGTAAGTATTGTGACTGACATATATATATATATATATATATACTGTAACGGTTTAATACAACAGCGATTAGATTTTTTTTCATATTTTTTTGTTTTTATGTATTTGATTAGATTACTTCAGTACTTCAGCCTCAGTACAACCTTATACCGTTTTAAAGAATGATACTTTTAGGTAAAAGTTAAGCCTCCTCTATCTACTAAAGCTCGGTAGGGTTGTCGCGATACACTGGTATGGACGATAACTGTGATATAAAAAAATTCAATATTGATATCATGTTAAAAACACACGTGTAAATAATCCAGTGCCTCTTAATCATTTCCATTTCTTACCGTTCTCGCTTTGTCACACACAAATGAGTGTAAATCATTTGCCAAAAAAGGGACAAAACGCACAAAAACACAGTTTAGGTTGAATTTGACTAATTATTATTATTTTTTTTTAGATTTATATATCTATAAATATATATATATATATTATAGCATATCCTATATAGTTATCATGAATTATTTTGGCCAAGTGTAGTAAAATCTGATATAACAGCCCTACATGGTACGGAATACAAGCTAGACAAGACATCAAACATGTCAAAGCAGGAGACATTAGATGCAATATTAATTGCGATGGATTTGCTTTCCAAGTTCGGATCAATGCGTCACAATATTTTTTACTAACCAAAGCAACTGCACAAGAAGTAAAACTTGTATTGTTGTCTTTGTTTTTTGGACTGCAGGACCATCCAAACGCATCCCTGTTCCTGCTGTCACAGACATACTGAAGGATGTACTCACCAGTTACCTCCAAGAGGAGAAATATGAAGTAGAATGGTCTCAAAAAATGACAAAAACAATATGTGAGGTGAATAAAACTGAAAAGCTCATTCATGCCACACCTTTTGAATACCTTGAATTTCTGTTTGATCACTTTCATTCGTTATAATTCCCCCTCCCAGGTGATAAGAGCCCGTGTGAAGGAACTCATGATTCCCCGATATAAGATTGTCGTCCTGGTCCACATCGGCCAGCTCACCGGGCAGAGCATGCAAATCAGCAGCCGCTGTTTGTGGGACGCATCTAATGACACGTCCGCTTCCTACTCCTTCAAGAACAGCTCTCTGTTTGGTGTGGCGACTGTCTACGCTGTTTACTTTGAGTGAATCATGCAGACAATGAATAGACTCTGATAAGAACAATGAACTCACCTTTTCTTTCTCAGTTACAACAAGATTGCTGCTGCTAAAGAGTTCTGTATCTACAGTATATCTTGCCATGTATAAAAGAATAAAACAAGAATTTTTTTGAGCAAAATTCATGGTGTTATTTTTTTATTTTTTGGTAGCATGGAAAATGAGATCACATTATGTGCTGAAGATTTTTGTGTTAAACTATGAATGAATGGCAGATTGATGATTGGGATGTTGCCCTCTAGCAGAGCATGGAGAGGTCACTCCTTCGACAGCCTAGTTGACAGCATACTGATATTAGTGCCTGGTTTTGGTCCCGCCAGTGACGATAAATCTCTGGCACATCTGTTGTCTTCAGTTTTGGCTCCCTGCTACCTGCCGAGAGAGATATCAGCCCTTCAGTAATTTATTTTTAGATAAAACCCCAAAGCTACAAAGACAAATTCAAGTGTCTACTCACTCTCTTGCAAAGTCTCCTCTTCCCCCATCAGTCTTCTCCACCTGGATCCTCCGCAGGTGTACACCACTGCCCGCACAAAGGCCCGGCCACACAGCCTCAGTGTGTTTGTGTTATCCTGTGTCTGAACCTGCACTACACATAACATGCACAGCAGCATCGCAAGCACAAGTAGGGATCTCATGTTGTTTATTCTGAGAAAAGCTGATCCCGATCAAGCCTTTTATGTAGACTCTCCAGTGATGTCACACCTTTTTCCAAAGTCTTCCTCAGACCTGCTGTGCAAATGGTGTGTATTATCTCCGGTAACCATCGTGTGCTTTTAACAACGGATGTCAATATGGTCATTCGGGATATGTGTGGGAATCTAAGCCACTGTGATGATCACTGATTGACGACATTTTCGTAAATGTTAAAGAGAAATAATTGCTCTTTTATGTCCGAGCTGCAGGGTTTTTTATTGCCATGGATTTAGCAAAGTGTTGCCTAATGGATCGCTTGAGATATTCGTCCTACAACAAACTGAGGTGATGGCTCTCTACATAGCAACATAGTGGAGTGTGTGCCCACTATCAGGGACATAAATCAGTGATTCCGAGAAGAGGCCTTTGCATTATACGGTACACTTGTTGTCAAATTGAACTGTGTCGTAGAATAAAATTGACCTTGAAATAGTTATTACCTGCCCATTTTTAGATATCAATGGTGGGGCAAAGATACAGTTTGTATTATAAATGTATCATGAATAAACCTTTTCAATGAGGCTGCTTTTATTAACGCACAAGTAGACCTTTTTTATAGCAGGGATGGAGTTTCATTTGTCATTGCATTAAATCCATAGGTGTAATTCATAACATTGATTACGTAATGGTGAAGCCCAGTTCAAAAGTTTCATGATATGTTTGATGTTTGAATTTGTTACCTGATGTTAAATGTTAATACATTGTTGTGTCCTCTTGAGTTAATCTAGAAGTAAAGCATCATTCAGTTTGGCCCATGTCATCAGCATTACAGTCTGAGCATATGAGGATACAATATAACACTTTTGAATACTTTTGCTCTAGAATATATAAAGTCTTCTTGGAATCCCATATTGTTATGAATTTGACATAATTGATTAGATTATTTTTTTCAAGAGATCTCTTTGGGATTTGTTAGGCAATAGTATAAATCCTCATAATGGGAGGGCAACTTAAATCAAAAAAAAAAAAGTGGAAATATTTTTCCTAATATTAGAGCATATATTGGTATTGCATGTCATGGATTTAGATTCCAGCTTTTTAAACACAGTACACAATTACACACAGAATTTAGACCTACATGTATAATTGTACTAATTGTTTTGTAATGAATATAATATTACATAACGCACGTAATAATAACACATGATGTCACTGCATCATCCATGCTATGGAAGCATTATGTTCTTAATACTGCAGGTGGGCGGGGCTCTACATCCGGGAACTACCGCTAACCCCTGACGTGACCCTGCAGGATTGCAAACATGGCGGAGGTAAGAAAGTGAAATAAATATTCGGAAAAAATAAAATTACACAGCAAAATAGTTAGTTCAGTCGAACGTGTTCATCGCTTGTGTATTGTAGCTTTAAAACACGAAATTAAGAATCAGATGTTTGCGTTGCTAGATAAGAGCAATTTCTTGACACAAGCATGTTTAGTAAACTTCGGATTTAGCTAACGTTAGCTGCGCTAGCCCTGGCGGAGGGTAGCTGCGGCGTTAGCGATGTTACTTCGCAATTTTGTTGAACAATACTGAACTCTCCATTATAACGGTTTTCCTTAGATATGTAGCAGTATGTTCAGGGTTAAAGCTATTTTATGTGTCGTTTTTCTATCATTAGTAGCAGACAGTTGATGCCAAGCGTAACTTGGACGCGTTAGCTAAATATATAAAGGAGATTTAGCTTTCTATTTTTATGTTAGTTAGCCAGTTGAGTAAGTAAACCTAGTTAGCACTCGCCTGTTGTAGCTAACTGTGGTTGGATGCAGGCGGTAAGCACCACTGTAGCCATGGTACTATTGAGATGCTGCATACATTTTCCCACAGGAAGTAGTAACAGTCCTCTTTGTTTCTTTTCTTCTTGAACTGCAGTCAGGGCACAGGGTCGAGCGCGCTTTTTCTTAACTCCGCTGTGTGTCTTGGTAACTTGCTCGAGTTAAATACAGCGGCAGGCCGTTTCTCGTTGCATCGTTACATCTAATGAGATATGTGAAATATTCTGCAGCTGTGCATTAACTTTATTTATGTTTTCCGTTTTCCAGCCCTCCCTCGGGAATTCGAGCCCAGGTACATAAAGTTGGAGCCTCTATGTTGTTGTTGTTGTTGTTGTTGTTGTTTTTGTTAGGGTGCACTTAATAACACGTATTCAGTTGGAAGCTGAAAAGTACAATTTTGGTCTAAATGAAAAAAGAAAAGAAAAGGAAAACACAGTATTGGAACCTGCAATTATTCCCAACTCGATTTGAGACTCAATGAACTTTGCAATATCAAATTATTTTTATTGTTATTATGGTATTAACAAAAACAACAACAATACTTAATATTAATTAAGTTGTTGTTATGCGTTTTATTATTTGTTTATACCAATAATGTTTGTAAACAATGGGGAATTACATTTTACAATCATGATTATTTTAAAAACACAAAATGCTTGTTTTTGCAACTACAACCCAAGCCTATGTGAATATTTCTGTAATTAATGTAATCAGGCTAGCGTTGAGCTATAAGATTATACTCCCATCAGAGAAGTCTTTATACTCTGTTGTTAGTCCCTTTACTATGTCTGTTGTGGGAAATGCTGTAAATTGATAAATATTATTATTTTTTTTATATAAATGTTAGATTTTAAGGAATTTGGCATCAGTGTGATGAAGTACTTTGACATTCAACATTCATATTTAATGCATATATATATATATATATATATGAGTAAAGATGTTATATCATTTTATTATTATTATTATTATTATTATTATTATTATATATTGTTTTTAAATAGCTATGGTCTTGATGAGTTGGTCTGGAATGACCATTAGGCTACTGAAGTAAATAAGCAAATGAGTTTAATTGAATTCTGATCAAATTTACAATATCATACTATATTAATGTTGCGGATGTAAAAGTAAATATAACGGATGGAAGATTTGATGGAAATCGCCCACCACTATGCCTGTAAATATCTGTGATCTACAAACAAAAATTGGATTTGTTACTAATTTCCATAAGTAAATATTTCATTAAGCCACATTTTCAGTCAAATTTTGCTATATATCGCTTTAATTGTTGTTACTTTTCTAGGAGGCTCAGCAGGTTCCGTTGACCATGATTTCGACCCTTCAGCAGACATGCTCGTCCATGACTTTGATGATGAACGCACCCTGGAGGAAGAAGAAATGATGGAGGCATCAGACGAGACCAACGCTAACGAGATTGAAGATCTTGCACGGGTGAGGTTTAGGCTAAACCCTGTCTGGTTAAAAAAATGTAATAAATGACTGTGTAGCTCAGCACTTAAACAGAAATATCAATCAATTTGTGAATAATGGTGGGCCCCAATCCTGAGTTTTAAAGTTACAATTACACCAAAATGATTCCCATAAGCATCAAATTGTCCGGTTAAAGTTCAGTTAATGTTACAGTTTAACAAACAATGCGACTTTTCTTTCAACAGGAGGGAGAGATGCCCATTCATGAGCTGCTGAGTCTGTACGGTTATGGGGGAGGCTCGCCCGCAGATGAAGATGAAGAGGAGGAGGAAGAGGAGGAAGAACCCGAGGAAGAGGAGGATGATGAGGAAGAGGATGAGGAAGAGGACCTCGACAATGATGAAAGCAGTAGAAGCACCGGCGAGTTAAAAAGAAACGAGGTATGTCGGTGCATCTCAAATCTCTTGACAGTGATGTGGTTTCCATAAACTTTCTATATTTAGTTTTGATGACTGTTATGTGTGAAGTCAGCATTGTGTGCAACTTCTTGTGTGTGTTTTCAGGGTGACGGTGTTAAGATGTCCTCAGGACAGGGGGGTGAGGCCCATGCCACTTCTGAAGTCCGCACACGCTCAGTCAGGTCGCTTGGCACAGCAGAACTCATTCGCCCCCAGAAACTCAAGTACTTTGAAAGTATGTACCGTTTGACCTAATTTTCTTTCTTTTTTTGGGGGGGGTGAGATTTAGCGGGTTAAATGGATATCACATTGTGCCTCAGGTAATAATGATGCAGAGGAGGAGTCGGATGAAGACGAGGACTATGTTCCATCGGAAGACTGGAAAAAGGTGTGTAAAAGGTTTATTAATCAGATTGTGAGACACTTATAAAGTCACATTCCAGCTTAATTTATACTGTACTGCCAAAGAAAATGGTCAGAACTCTATGATCATACAGGCTACCTCGTATTTCTGTCAACATTTACAGCATACGTAGTGTCACTTCACGTTTGTCTCATCCTTTTGACTTTTAAGGATACACAGCTGTCACGATGATGGATTTATGGCTTCAAAAATACACTGAGCCAATGCAGCAATACTATAGTGAACTTCTCAAACAGAGTAACCTTTTCTCCAGGGTACAATCAGAAATATTTACAATCAATGAATATATTCACCAAATGTGTGCTGAACGTTTGTGCAGAAATTACTTCCTGTTTTCATGGTGCAAAGAGAAGATTCACAGTGGAAATTGCAAGCAGGTTTCATAATTTGTAATAAATCATGAAGTAATTGTCAACCTTTTTTAAACTGTGTGTTTATTCCCAACAGGAAATCATGGTGGGTTCCATGTATCAGGCAGAAACTCCTGTTGGCCTGTGTAAATATAAAGACAATGAAAAGGGTGAGCTGGATGTTTGTTGTCAACATCTGCAGATTTAAACTGCGATCCCTTTCTGGGTCCACAAGAACTTTAAGATGGTACAGTGAGTACACACAAGGTTGACACTGCTTTCTATGAATTCGTCCTGTAGTTTATGAAAATGATGACCAGCTGTTGTGGAACCCCGAGTGTCTTCCTGAAGGCAAAGTGGTGGAGTTCTTAACAGAGGCATCAAGGCGGACGGGAGAGGAGAAGGGAGTGGATGCAATCCCAGAGGGATCCCATATCAAAGACAATGAACAGGTGACGGCACTATATCTGTAGCTTGTGTGTAAGGCTGGCCCAAGTCTATATCTTTCTTACTGTGAACAAATCCCATGAGCAGACCAGTAAATAGATGATACTCTTGTCTGTGTACCCAGAGTTTAAGATATCTTATTTCTGGGGCTGACACCTTCTGGTCGGTTGTCCGATACGCTCTAATCCGACCAAATTCTCATATTTGTTTTTCTACTCGTTGTTTTGGTGTGCTGTGTTAGTGTGCCATCACTGTAACACAGCAGCACAATTGAGTTCACACATTCAAGCCTCGCACTCTTTTTTTTTTTTTTTTTTTTTTCTGTTAGTGTCTGGAGAGCCTGCTGGTTCTCATTCTAAAAGTTCTGTGTTGAAACAGTAATTACCTTTTAAGCCTTTTGGTGGTGGTGGTCTAGTGGTCAGATAGAGATAGTTAGTCAGATAGTTCTTTCAAATAGAACACCGGAAGGTTATGAGTTCAACACCAGGCTGCCACCATTGAGCCCCTGAGCAAGGCACTTAACCCTGAGTTGCTCCAGGAGACTGTCTCTGTAATTAGTTCACTGTAAGTCGCTCTGGATAAGAGCGTAGTAATAATAATAAAAGTAAAAAGCCATGTCTCAAACTATGTCATGTTGGGTCCTTCAATTTGAGGAAATTGGGCCTGGAAAGTCTTTGAAAAGTTCTGGAATTTGATGTTTAAGAAGGTGTGGGAACCCTGACACACACAAACAGCGAGCACAGGGACTCTAAACTGCTACTATATAATATATAAGCATAAAGTTGCAGGTCTGGTTTGGGTGGTTGATTTAACGCAGATTTTTGGGGTGGATTGGCTCTCATAATGGGTTTGTTCGGAGAGGGTATTAAAAACCCTGTCACTGCTTGATAGGGTTTGAGTGTGAACATATCAAAAATGACATATTCAACATGAAGCAACAGCTTCAACGGCAGTTTCATTTTTGGAAAACGTATGAATATGGAAAAGTTTCACGCTGGTCAGCTTTGAGTCTGTTGTTATCATTGAAGTATAACATAATTAGGTTAAAAATGATTTAATTTAGTGGTTGAAATATATGTTTCACTTCAGTTGGAGTGATGTTGGCTGAAGACTACAGTGGCCAGCTGTTCTAGTTAAGTCCTGAGCCTTTAAAAAAATTAAAAATTAAACTATATTTTCGAGCCACTTTTGAAGATTTGCATCTAGAGCAGGAAGGAATGGGCTTGGGAATCAGAAAGTGTTGCGAGACGGACTAGTGCTCGGTCTTTTCATGGGTTTGTTGACGATAAGAAAAATGTCAAAGAATCCAACGAGTTGTGATCCTGCTGTATTACATGTTCATAGCTTTTCGCATTGCTAATGTGAACTTGTTTGTTTACCCTGCAGGCTTTGTATGAACTAGTGAAATGTGACTTTGACACGGAGGAAGCTTTAAGAAGACTTAGGTTTAATGTAAAAGCAGCCAGAGGTAAGTAGACCATCAAGCCTCACTGTCCTTCACATATTGACCCTCACTGTTCTCTGATGCAACACGTTTGGGGTAATATGGTACCTGGATCATCGTATGAAGAAGGATTAACACTTGTTCTCTCTGTAACAGAGGAGCTATCTGTCTGGACTGAAGAAGAATGTAGAAACTTTGAACAAGGACTCAAAGCTTATGGGAAAGACTTTCATTTAATACAGGCCAACAAGGTAAGAGAAGTGTTTAAAAGCCGCGTTAATGAACTATTTCTGTTTAATATGTCATTTGTCTATAACATTTACAATCATTTTGATAATCGTGCCATTGATTTTAAATGTGTGTTGATGTGTTTGCTGTGGCTGTGTGATGCTCAGGGTTGGAATCAACCTTGTTGCATTTTGAGACAAATCAAATCAAGTGTCTGTAGGTCGTATGACCTTTGTCAGAGTCCCAAGCAATAATTTGATTTGTCTCTTATGTGAAATTGTACTGAATCTATCTCTTGAGACGATGGTAATAATGGTTATTTCATGTCTGCTGAATTAAATCTTTCAGGTGAGAACTAGGTCTGTAGGAGAATGTGTGGCCTTTTATTACATGTGGAAGAAGTCTGAGCGTTATGATTTCTTTGCACAGCAAACCAGACTTGGGAAAAGGAAATACAACCTTCACCCTGGTGTCACGTAAGTTTAAAAAATATATATGTACAGTTGTGTGTAAGTTATTATTGTAGGGAATTGTATTCCTGTTTCAGGTTGATGTGTGTGGATACGTTGGTTGTTCCTAATATTCCAGTAGAGCTTTTGTGATCAAACACAATACAAACACCAAACTTACTAATGTAAGCAGATCCTCAATGTGTTTTTCCCTGAAAAAGCTCCTTGTGGGTCCTTTGCAGACATTCATTATGCATTACATGTAGAGCTATTTGTCAATTTAGATGGTTCTGGTGTGAGTTGCAGAGTGTTGGAGATATCGGCCGTAGAAATGTCTGTCTTCTCTCCAATAGAACGGAACTAGCCCAAAAAAAATACATTTGAAAAACTCGACAGCGATGTCTCTTTCCAGAAATCATGACCCTAGATATATATAATATAATACATATAATATAATATATATATTATAT
>CALSCE010009356.1:2788665-2799048 GCA_943593645.1 Bovichtus variegatus
TGGATTCTTACATCACTGTTTAGGGATACGATGTGCAAAAGATAGTTAAATAAAACTTGAACATTTAATGATTTCAATCTAAAAGATAAAAAATAAATTAAAAAAATTGTACATAGTTTGGCTGGTGACTAGTAGAAACTGGTAGGTGAGAGGGTGTGTTGGGGGGACATGTGGCTTCAGTATTTCCAGTGGTGGATAGTAACTAAGTACATTTACTCAGGTACAATTTTGTGGTATTTGTACTTGAATATTTGAATTTTCTACTGCTACTCCACTACGTTTCAGAGGTAAATGCTGTCCTGTTTACTTGTCTGCTCCCATCACAAACACCGTCTCTGCCCCTCAACAGCTGCTCAAGCGTCCGAAACGCAGCTTCCTGTAGCTTGAACTTTGTACCTGTAGCTCGTGAGGACGCTTTTGTTGACCACAACGATGAGGAATGAGCTGACTCCGTAAAACCCCGCAGCCAACAGTTTCAGATACACCGTGGAGCTGTCGCCAGGTGTGGCTCCGGTGGCGGCGGCGGCTCCAGCCGATGGCGGCTTTCTGTCGCCGAGCTCGCGTCGACGCTTGTGGCGCGCTGCCATGGTTTCTGGACTGTCGTCGACGTTCAGACGGAACCCTGACGAGCTCCGCCTGCGCATGCGTACAACAACCTCATATGAAACGTTGTCAGCGATGACGGAAGCGGAAAGTAGGGAAACATCTCGATTCAACTACAAACTTTGAACATTCAGGAGGGTTAAAGAAACATAAGACTTTATATATCTTTATTTACAGTCTATGGTTAAAACGCTAAATAGAACATTGCTTATTCAGTGTACACATGTGACAATGTTTTCAGATGTTCATTTGGATCTTAAAACATATTTTGATAAGAACATTTTACTTAAAGAACAATTAACAAATACGTCATTGATTTTTTTCCTCATTATTTAAGCCAAATTTTACAGTCATAAAATGCAATTTTTGATATCTTCAAACAAAGAGATCTAAGCATATACCTTCAAACACCATCACATTTTAAAACCTGTAATAGAAAATTTAACTAAACTAATAATTCATGCAAACTCTTCAATATTTAGTCTCCGGTGTTGGATCATATGTATGCCATTTTTTTCTAACGTTTTATCTATACTATACTACATTCCCTGAAGACTTACCAAAATGTATTGTAAAAAATGCTTTTCCATAAATGAAAAAAAAAAAAAAAAAAAAAAGAACTTGGGAGTGTCTAACACTTTGTTGGCTTAAATTGTTTAAGACGTACACACCACGACGTGTAACCCCATAAACTGACGTCTCGAAATACCCGTAACGTCTACTTTAAAATTGTACATAACATAATAAAGCAGTTAAAGGAGTACTACTTTTGAGTTATTTTATTATGTTTGCTGTTCAAAAAAGGTTCTTACTCGGGACAGCCTCAATATTTCAGCGGTACATCTTTCAAAACGGTGACTTTGGTCTAAAATCTCACTAGAACTGACAAAACATCATTTTATGAAACTGTACGCAAAAAATTAGTTACATTTACAGATAATACACATTATACACGAATGACTGAATATGGTACAGCTAGCTAAAACTAGTGCTTCTAAAAGCCCTGTACAGACCACCTTCATAAAGTTCATTATGTTCAGTGTTGACTCAACTTTATGCTCATTTGAGACTATAGTTTGTGGCGCTAGAGAGTTTAAGACATTATATCCAACAAACATATACATGATAGCCTAAATATTATAAACATCTTCTCAGTACAAATTAAAAAAAAGCACCTCAAACTACAGCCTCAACATTAGAGCCATGAAAGGAAGGACGCTGTATTAAAATTAATCAGTCTTAAGTTAGTTGTACCTAATAAACTAGAAGTTTATGTGGGACTACCATGGAAAGCACTGACATGACATCACCACAGCTTCATTATGCTTCAAGCAATGAAGAGAGTCCACAGCACGATTGTTTACACCTTTAAAATCACAGTATTGATTTTAAACAACCCAAACAGCCATTGGCAGAATACATGTAACACCTCTAAAGCAATTTATTAGAACAGGGATGTTTGCAGAGAAAGTTTCACCGTCATGTGGCTCAAACAGTCCAACGAGAAAAAAACAAAAACGCTCCAGCCGTCTGTATCAGTGCATCGCCAGCAAGTCTTTGCAGAGCACAGCATGTAAAGCTTTAAATTCACTCCATGTTCATAACCCCCACCCCAACCCAATGTGAAATATACCCGCTTCATTCAAATAAAAATGCTCACTGGATATGCTGACACAGGGGCCCAAAGCACCGTTAGCTTACATTACATTCTGTAGCTCGTGATTGTTCCACAATGACAGCTGACATTTCTTTCAGACAAATTATGCATTGGTGCTGCTGCACTGATAAAAAATTGGAATTAAATTAAAATAAAAACAGCAAATATGGTTCACAAAACAGGGGAAACAATCTTCAGAGGACTGGTGCCCATAAAACCAAGTGCTTTGAAAGACATTAGAGATGCTCTAAGAGCAAGACATGTCCACAGTCCATGTATCAATTCTCACCTAGATTTCAACAATCGCTTCTCAAAAGACAGTCTGAACTACCTCATGGGAGAACCTGCAGTCTACTGTTTGAGATTACCATGTTCAGTGCAGAGGAATACTTAAGTTCTAAGTAACTAGCTGTCAAATTCACACATTCAGTCTCACTCTTTGCACATACGCACACACAAACACACACACACACACACACACACACACACACACACACACATATCCTTAACAAAAAAATACAATATTTGCTTAGTGGTGCTGAAATAACAAGTAGCACAGTCTGTATGACCTACGAGGACCAGCCTAAAAATATACACGTTGGGCCCTGGGACACCCTGAAAACACAGGTAGCACATCTGGATCAGGGGATACAAAGCATCACTAACCACTGGTCCACCAAAAAAAAAGAAAAGAAAAAAAAAAAAAAGAAAAAAGGCAAGCTATCAAAACAAAAACAAAAAATGGAAAGAGGCATTTACTTTCACTGCACAACAAGCAGAAAAATACCAAGCTTTAGTCGGAAGTCACTTTGCCTGGTCACCCATCCTGAATTTGTGCCTCGCAAAAAGGGATGGGCAGTCAGGATCAGAGTAATTACACTTTAAATGCAAGTTAAGCCATACTTCAGATATCTAGTACACATATCCTATGTAGTGTAGTGCTACCACATCAGTGTGTATTACTGGGAGCAAAAACTCCAGTAGAAAGTCTTTACTAAGATGACCCCGTAATACTGAGCTGAAGTCATGAGGGGGGGGGGGGGGGGGAAGAAAAGCAAAAAAGCTTCCAGGGGAAGAGATGCACACACTTCAACCTAATCGCAGAAATGCATAAATTCAAGCAGCACAAAAAAAATATCAATGAAGTATGCATAATCTCTGAAAAAAAGAAAATGTATGAAAACATCCCTGCTTTCATGTTCCTAAATACAAAACTTCAGTGTAACAAGAGGTCCTTTTCTCGCCTTTTTTTTTTTTTTGTCTTTTGTTCTCCTTTAAAACAGGTACAATTTGAGTCCTCTGGTGGTGTGAGTGGCATGGGATGACAGTCTTTTTATGTCATTTAAAATCTTTTTTTTTTTTCTCAGTTTTTTTTATATACTTGAAGATGTGGTAAGCATGCAAGCCTCGTAGAGGAGGGGCCCGGAAGGGCTGATGGGTGGGCTGGTGGTGGAAAAGGAGCCTTTAGGCCAGGGCTGGGAAGGCCTCAGGATCATCCACGTTGGGGACCGACACTCCACCAGCCTGGAGGGACAAACACAGACACCAGGAGAGGTTAAGAGTGCTATAATCAATATTTCTATCTCAACAATGGATCACATTACTACTTGTATATGCGAGGTGTCACTCGTAGTGACAAATCCACTGATAATCAGTCAATCTACAGTTCCTGTTGGCTCTGCAAAGCGTTTTTACATATGATACTTATACAAATAACATAACAAAAAGCAATATACCCCCCTCCACAACACAAATAATTCCACACATTTTTTTTTTTATGTGTGATGGGTTGGTACATTCAGTTGATGCAGCTCATCATTGGACCATAGGTTACTTTTGTTTCCCCCTAGCGTTGGGAGCAGACGTTACAGAACAGTAGCATTATGTTATATTCTGTATTCAGTAGGGCTGCAACTAACGCTTGTTTTCAGTATCGATTAATCTGCTGATTATTTTCTGGATTAATGGTTTGGTCAATAAAATTGTGGAAAATGTCCAATCTCAGTTCCTCAAAATCGAATGTGATGTCTTTGAATGTCTTGTTTAGTCAGTCCAAAACCCAAAGATATTCACTTTATTAAGATATACAGAGCAAAGCAGGAAATCTCTCCATATTTGAAAGGCTTAAAACGTGAACATTTTTGCATGAAATATTACTTTCAGCTAACAACTTTAATGCTTTGGTTCACTTTCAACACTCTTGCAGCCGTGTACGTTCAAGGTCCGTTTACAGAAATGTTATTATGAAAAGAGCCAATACACAACATTTTTGCTTCAACTCATCATTAGGAAGTAAATGTTGATTGCACAATGTAATGGCTGTAAAATAACGACACCATCGGCGTGTCGATTTTTTCCCCATTTAAGCCTCGCTTTCACTGCTTTCAGGATGCATTTCAGTCTGCCAGAGGGTCGCGTTTTCCCTTTCATAAATAAAATCCATATATATACATATACATTGTATCATTGTTTACCACAGAGCATTTTTTCATTGCATTAGAGGCTTTTCTGTTTTATAGGTTTTTGTAATGTAAACATGCTTTTTTATTTATTGAAGTTAAAACAGAAAAGGAGCAGAACTTTGCCTAAATAAAACTGTCTAAAATGGGGACAAATAGTTAAAATCAGCAAATATCTAAAGCTGAAACTATAAGTTGATTAATTGAATGACAGAAAATTAGTCTATTTTAGTAATTGTTTAGGCAAAAATGACAGAAATGCACTGACTCCAGGTTTTCTTAGTTTTCCATGATTGTAATCTTTGGATCTTGGACTGTTGGTCAAAAACAAAAACAGGATTTTTTTGATATATCAACTTGGGCTTTAGAAAATCGGTATTGGGTATTTTTCACAATTTTCCACCATTTTATAGACCACACACTTAAAAAGATTAATTGAGAAAATAGAAATCATATTAATTGATAATGAAAAACTTGTTGGTTGCAGCACTAGATAAAAAAATAAAAAATTCAAAGAAGAATATGAATTTGATTCCAGCTTTCGGTAATTATTACTTATTATAAACTGTAATTCTCATAACCTTTACTACACGGATCCACTGGCGCACTGACATGAGGTCAGTCTGAGAGTTTTGCATCATGTGCTCACTGGTCTGTTATTTCAGGGCCTTAGTGGTTCCACAGCAGCTTTTCCAAGTCAGTGGTTTTACAGCCTGTTCACAGTCAGTGAGCTAAATCCTTTGTGAGGGACACTAAACCTTTGTTGTTGGCAGCGACAACAGCTTTTATTGTTACCTTTTCGGGCCGTCCTCCCCCGCGTGCTGGCCTGCTGCCTCCCCCACCCCCACCACCACCTCCTCCACCACCACCGCTGGCACCGCCACCGCCGCCACCTCCACCGCGGCCTCCCCTGCCTCCGCGAGCTCCCCCGCGCCCGCGGCCGGGGCGGCCCAGGTCTCCAAAGTTGATCTCCAGCTGTGATGTGATGTCGTTGGCTGGTTTGCGGAAGTGGTGGTCACTGGAATCATCAGGGGGGCCCTGCTGCTGAAGACAGACGACGAACGCATGTTAGACTTTAACTCTGTACTGACGGAGTAATGAAATGAGTGAACACGTGTGTTCTTGTGCTTAGCTGCACAGCACCGACATCGTCTTTAGATTCTGCCTTTCATCTCGAGCCACCCAAAAAAAAAGGAAAATGAATAAACCATTTTCCCCATTTCAAGGTGCATTAAACCACTCACCATAGTCTAACGGATGGTTTTATACAGAGTGTTAACACTGAATGTTTTCATGGACTGTGTGGATGAAGGAGCAGTGTGAGAGCTGCAGGCACCTTGTTGAACAGAGGGCTCGGCTCTACTTCAGTCTCTGCGGCGTCGATCAAAGCACCCACAGGCCTCTGAAATAAAAAGACATGTCAGATGAGCTGGCGAGACACAAGGATGTGCATCCCTCTATCTAAATACATCCGTCAGCACAGCAATGGACTCCGGCTGTCAGCTTTGTAATAAAGTTTACTAGTTACACAAGTTTCTGTTCAGCTTCAGATTTAGCAGGCTCTGAATTTGCTTTACTTTTTAAAAAAACATTTTTTTATGTATCAATCTATGGCTCATTTCACAGAAAATCACTACTAATAACTACTTCAATATTATTGGGTTTTACACCTTTTGGCGGACAAAACAAGACATTACCTTGGCTCTGAGGACATTTTACAGAAAAAACAATTAATAGGGGAAAATAATCAGCACACTTATAATAAATAACTTTTTCAATAATAAAATTATAAAAAGTTTGTTGCAGCCTTAAATCAAACCTTTAATCGGTAGTTTTGTTTCTTATGTTTGCTAATTCTATATTTCCTCCTGTCTTTTTTCTCACTGCTAGAACATTTAAATGAACACAAATTAATTCAATGTTAATGTGTCAAATCATTGCTTAAAAAAAATAATAAATAAAAATGTTCCCTTTAAAGAAATCACAGGGAAAGTTTACACATTAGGAACAACAGTTAACAACCGACTAAAAGGACGTTTGAGGTCACGGTGACGTATGTACGATGGAGCTGAAACATGAGCCTGTACAGAGCTGGTGCAAACAGCTGTAGGGGAAAAGATCTCCGTCCTCCATAATGTCATAAATCACTGTACTTACATCTTCGCTCTTGGACTTGTGCAGCACGTATCCTTTCTTCCACTGGCTGTCGGCTCCCTCGTTGGGCTTGCGGATGTTGAACTCCACCTTGGTGCGCTCCTTGTCCTGCATGGCCTTCCACTCGTCCAGGGTCATCTCTTTGGGGCCTTCGTTTTTAACTTCTTCAACCTCGTTCTCCCTGGAAAGCCAGCACACAACAGTGTAGGACATTAGGCTTCACGCTGACAATCCTCTTAGCTCTATACATGCTCTCTAATCCTGAGGCCAAAAAGGTCAGAGACAATGTTGATCCCATTTGCGCAAAAGCTTTGTGATGAAAATGCACATGCAGAGATTCCGTTTGTGACACACGACAACTTCCGGAATAGGAAGGAAAACACCACAGTGCGATGACATAACTCTGTGGCTTTTTCTGGGGTTGTTAAACAGGTGAGATTCATTAGCTGAACATCTGACAGGAAATGGATACTCACTTGTTCTCAGAGCCAGCAGGTGCATTTTCCTCTCCCTCTGGGGTCGTCTCTGGAGCAGCAGTCGGTTCAGCCTCACTGGAAACAAAGACACACAGCCACCTCGTCAATAGTGATGGATTGCCTCCAGCTCAGACATTATCTCTTTCCAAAGTAGTTCACAAATACACCTATACACTATACTGTGAGCTGCAATCTAAGGGAAGCTAAGCTTTGGAATTTTGCACAATTTCAAAATGAAGATATTTTAATAGTGAACTTGTTCGGGTGTAAATACACACAAAACAATACTAGGTCTTCTGGTTTGGTTGGTTCTAGTCTGGTTAAAAGCGTGCCCATTTAATGGAATTGTAACCACGCACTCAACCGTGCAGCACTCTCCCATCACATGTAGAGATCATTTCGCGTCGCATTAAATAGGAATTGCACAGCACATGCTCCCGTCGCATGTGCAGCCCACACTACCGCCAACACTACTGCACATCATATATATAAAAAAATGTTTTCATGGTATTTCAGTTTGCAAGCAGATGGTAGCAAAGTACAGTTTATAACTTTATAAACTCTCATCAGGTACCTTTCCCAATTAGTTAATGAGAAAACAGACAAGTTCCTGTTAATTCACATCCAAAAGATTAAACTTTGAATATTCCTGAATATAAACCTAGTGCTGCATCCATTTTATCCAATGCTATTGCACAATTATTACAATAATTAAAAGGCTTCAACTGATTGAAAACACTTTATAATGAGCACATCTGCATTTTTCTCTTGGTGCATGCATGTGCAAAAGTACAATATGTACCCAACACTAATCTGGAAAATGTCCCATTAAAACTGCACTTGTTTATTTTAAGTAAAGCCACTTGTATAGACCACACGCAGTCAGCAAAGCCTGCACAAATATCACATGTGCTTTATTATCCTGCAGACAGAAAGGCTCAGATAAACAGGACATGTGTCCATTCTTGAAAACTCACCTCACTTCATCCTTCACGTTGCCCCAGTTGTGTGAGCCGCTGCCGCTGCGCTTCTCCTCAATTTTCTGATTGCTGGAGCAAAGAGAAAGGAAAACACACACGCTGATGTATGCAGCCTGAACATAATTACAGCCCACAACGAACAGTCATTTATAAAACAAACAACGACCCTTGACCTTAAATCTGTAATCGAAAGCAGCTTAACTGAGCAGGGGTGCCGGTCTGAGCATCCTGGAAGATTTCAAAGTCCCACAGAAATTCTGGTCAAATATGATGTGTATATTGCGCTTAAAAACAATTGATAGGCAGGCTAAATGGAGAATGACATAATTTCTTTATCACGGCGCGCAAGTGGTTCGTGTGCACCACAGAGATCCGCTCTACAAACAGGCCGGTCTTTTGTGGTCCAACAGTTAATGACTGCCAATATTGGCACTTTGGTTTTGAGAGTTTCTGTCGGCATTTATTTTGCCAGTACCAGCTGCTGGTTGCTAAGAAACTTTATCCCTTACAAAGCCTACTATAGTCTTACCCATATTACTCACACTCAGTGAAAAGGTTGAGGTTTCACAGCGCTGTGCTGGGTCCAAAAAGTGAAGAAACAATCCCAACACAAAAGCTCACGTCTTGTTTTGCCTGAGACTCACTCACTGCACTGTACGTGCGCTGCAGGTGTAGCTAGTTAAAAGATACATTCTGCGGTACATCCGCCTTGTATTAAGGATTCAATGTATGCCAAAGCGGACATTATGACCGGAGGGATTTAAATATGTCCCACTTCAACTGATTTTCCGGGTAATTACTGGGGGGATAACGGAAACCAGGTAATTGTGAGGTCATTGAGAAACACTTTCTTGAGATGCCATCTTGTCGGACTGTTGTTTAATGTATAACGGTGTACAGTTCAACTGCCAACACACTTTGTGGTGCCACCTGGTCCTGGCAACCTTTGGCAGTTAAAGAGCTCACGAAGGTGCCGCATGATAATGAAGATTCAAGCCAAGTAGTCATTTCTATTTATATATTCACTGGTCTGTTCAGGTCTCAGGTGAGGACGGACTCACGATTTGTCATTGCCGCTGTGTCTGTCGAAGTCTCGTTTCCCACGGGAGTCAAAGCCTTCTCCTCGGCCCATGCCGCGTCCTCTTCCACCTCGTCCACCCCGTCCGCCACCACGCCCTCTCGGGGGCCTGTCTCCAGACGGCCTGACGGACACAGACAAACACTTCATTAAAAAAACATAAACCCATCAGGAGCATCAGCGCTCATCTTTATAAGCTCATGTGACACACGTCGGTGACAGTACAAAGCTTCAAACATAAACTACAGATGGATGTGATGTTGAGGTTAAAAGGAGCTCAGATTATATCAAACACTTAATCCTTGCATACACCCCCACGTGGTCCTGTGACCGCGGCAGACAGCCTTGAGCTTATCAGCACGTTTGGATGTGCACTTTGTTATTCATCACAGCTACCCACTTGTCTGTGGAGAACTCTCCACCTCCCTCTGGCTTGTCCTCAGCAGGCTTCTCGAAGCGGCGCTCGCGAGGAGGTCTCCGGTCCGGCCTCTTGTCTCCAGGTCGCCCTTCACCCTGTCCACCCTGGTTCTGGGAACCAGGCTGGCCCTGCTGGTCTGGTCTTCGGCCCACTCGCCTGATACCTGGCAATCACAGGAGCATCTATTAGTACAATAACTCTTAATGTAGTCATTCAGCAAGTGTTGACTATCAACACCTGCGGTTTAAGAATCAGATTTATTGGAATAAATAAAGGCCTATAAAAGCTGACACCTAAATCGGTGTGTGTGCACATACAACAAATTTGACTCCGGTTTTGAACCTCTTAAAAGCTGTATGTATATACACACTGTATATATATATACATATATACATATATACATATACACATATATATATACATATACACAGTATACACAGTATATACAGTATATACATATATATATACATATACACAGTATATACAGTATATACATATATATATACATATACACAGTATATACAGTATATACATATATATATACATATACACAGTATA